>VDFB02196689.1:76146-159272 GCA_007258455.2 Sequoia sempervirens | reverse complement strand
ATATATATATATATATATATATATTTAATCTGATTTAGATATGTGTGTATATATATATAACAACCATACCTTAAGTGTATGATAATGTAACAACTTTAGGGATAAATTAAGTGGCAACCTAAGGTTGCAAGCATAATAAGTTTTAAATTTAATTGGTAGTTGTTAGAATTGGAGAATCAATACTTAGAGGACTAGTTTGGTATAAAAATAAAAGAAAATTCTAAGGACCAATGGTCCATTATGCATGCATTAATTAGAATTAATGTTTGAGTTGGACCTTGAGTTGAAGAGCCACTTCTTGACTATTTCACATTTTCACTCTAGTTCTTCTAGGTTGCATGTTAAAATGAATTAGTCATCTTCCTATTGTTTATGTTATTCAATGTTTGTTCTACGTATTTATAACAAATAAAACTCATGGAAAGTAGAATAAGGAAATGAAGGTGATGATTGTGGTTAAGAATGAGTAGAAGACCTAATATTATTTTAATTGGACAAACAACCTAGTCAACCAATGTGCCTAGTAATTGTGTTGGTTATTGAATATTGTCTAATAGCTATAAATATTGTGTAAAAATGATTTTGGATAACTTATATATAAATAATCTGATGTAGATATCTATGTATATAAGATTATATAGATATATATCTATATAAGATTTTATATATATAAAATTGAATATTATCTAATAGTTATAAATATTGTGTAAAAATGGGTTTGGGTAACTTTTATTATGTGTGTATCAATTTTTATATATATATATATATATAATCTTATATAGATATCTATGTATGTAAGATTATATAGATATATATAATCAATTTATGTATATACATATATACATATTTATAAATTTAATTTGATATAGATATCTATGTATATAAGATTATATAGATATATATATATATATATATATATATATATATAAGATTTTATATAGATATCTATATATATAAGATTATATATATATATATATATAAGATTATATATATATATATATATATATAAGATTATATATATATAATATAATATAATATAATATAATCTTATATATATCTATACAACTCTTCCCGTCTGATATCAATGTGTGGGGTGTTTGCCTATCATATGGTTCTTTGCTCTTTGAAATAAGCCTTGAATGGAGCAAAAATGTTGACATCCAATGGTTGTAGCTTGTGGTTGGTCTGTGCAGGCAGAGTTAGTAGGTCTATTCCTAAACTCTTGCTTCTTCTATGGTCTTGAAAGCCACGTGATTGCCATGATCGTTGAAGATGAGAAAGGCCTTGTTCGTCGGTGAAACCCCCCCGGGGATCGACCCTGCAAAATGTTTTAACCATTTGAAAAATAGTTCCTTTGTCATCCATGCATGTTCTTAGATTGCCATGCATGCCCCTATCTCACAACTTGCTATATAATTTTTCATGTGCTTTTTTTATTTAAACAAGTAGAACCCAAGAATACTAAACCCACACGCACTTACACAAGCCAACATTGTGATCCACTCTCTACTTTTGATACCAAATGTGGTACACATCTTGCTCCCAATTTGGCAATCACTCTCATGCCACAGTTCCTACCAACCCGCACACCAGTCTCATCATAGTTCCAAATTCGAGTTGATCCATAGTGGTTAAGATTGTACATAGTCTTGAGGTTGTCGTAGAATGTTTCCACGATAGAAGGACGAAGCATAATCGCTCTGTCACTGTCCACTCCTTCAGCTATTCTGATTGTCAAATTTGGGTGCCTTTTTTGAAAACCTGCCCACCATGACCTCCCTGGGACCCCATTTGTGAATGGATTGGGTCTACTTCCAGTTATTTGGGAAACTATAGCTTGTAGTTGATTTACCTATAGTCCATGGCCAATTTTTGCCATGTCCTTGCACCATTGGAGAACTTCAACCTCTTCGAATAAAATGGTACATGGTCCCCTCCTCTTCGTGGTGGTAACTCAACAACCACATCCTCAAACTGCTAGGTGGGATACCCCACTTGATTGTTGTAGACCTGATTGACATGTTGTGTTCTTCAACACTGGCAACTGCTCTTTCCATATTAGCATATGTCCACTGTCTAATGGGTACAGGTGAGGGCAATTGCACAACAGGTTCAACATCTAGTTTGACTGTAGTTGTGTTGGTTGTTTCATCTATAGAGTTAGGAACATTTTCTTGGGTGGAAATTGCATGTACTTCCTCAACAAAATTTGGTTCAATGAAGTGTACCTCATGAGTGACTCTAATTGCGCCCCTTCCTCTTTCCACTGTTTTGTTTCCTTTTTTAGTTGGTGCCATGATTTTTCACTTAACTTGCACTAATAGTAAAACTAGCATAACTTGTTATTGAAGCATAAATATGTTAGTCAAAATCGGAAACATAAACAAGCATGATCACAAAAGGCTTAAGACTACATTATAACATTCAAACTATTTGTGCTATATCTACAAACAAATTCATGTAATCCTGGGTTTTACTTGTTTAAATCAAATATTGCATGGTCTGTGATTTAAAATCTATATATGTGTATGTATATATATATATGCATGTACATATACATATACATATGTATGTATGCATGTGTGTATGTATTTATAAATATACATATGTATATGTATATATGTATGCATGTGTGTATTTCTTCAAAACCACATCAATGAAACAAAGAAATACCATACCCAAATAGAATAATAATTACTTCACAATCGCTTAAATAATTACAGCGTATAATGAAACCATACATAGCATCCATACAGTGTTGCAAATTTGACAAGATAAGTGGAGGAAAATAGATTACACAATGAGAAGATCAAACATATAAAATTCATTCATGCAGACCTTTATCAGTGTCATTATGTAGCACAAAAAGATAAGTAGCAAGGCATTGATGACCTTTTGACAGAATGTGTGAAGGACTAAAATGATGCCTTGACGGTTCATAGAGACACAAACTATGTGTGAGAAGTAGATGAAGACAATCGAATAGGACAACATATGTCACATAGGCCAGTACATTAATAAAGATATGTTGCATATGTTGTTTGACAGTGCATAAACAAAATACATATTTAAAGGAAAATTCACAATAAGAAAATGGTAGTATCAAGCAAAAAGATATAGTCTATATTGCATACCAAGGCACCCTACATGGAAATGCAATATAAAGGACATATTTAAAGGTTTAATGCTAGGAGGGGGGGACAATTTATTTACCCAACCACATGATCATGTCCACTACATGCCACACATATGTCTACTTCACCACGGGTTGTCAGACAATTTTTAGCCCCTACATAATTATCTCCTGTGGTTTTGAAGAGTGTAATGTCCCCATTTCATCCCTATGCTCTTCAGTGGCTATTAGCCTATTTCTGGAGGCCCATAGGCTAGCCAGATGTGGAAATTAGGGTTTCCTATTTTGTAGGAGGTTTCAATTGAGCTTCTAAGTGTTTGCATGTAGGTGGTTGGTAGTGTGTTTTTTGGATCTTTTTGGGTTTTCAGAAACCTTCAAAGGGATGTGACGTGCATTTCAATTAGGAGATTGCATGTAAGAAAGGTTTCTGTGTCTTTCTGCATTTTCAAAGAGCTTCAGAATGGTATAACATGCATATGCATCTAATGACCTTTTCCAAACTTACTATTTTTAGTAAGTTACGACGGTTGCTCAGTTTGTGCTAAAAATGAGTTTGGAGTCACTATTTTTAGCAGTATGCTATTTTTAGTAAGTGCTATCTTGGGCAGTGCTATTTGTAGCAACAATTTAGTAGTTCAACACATTGTCTATTTTTGGTAGTAAGGCAGTTCAGTTTTGGCAAAGGTATCTCCAATCTTCTTGGTCTCAAAGAGGAAAGTTTATAACTTAAAAGTCATTATATTTTATTGTTACCTTTGGACCCCATGCCTAGGCGTATGACTTCAAGTCGTGTTTAAGAGAGGGACTTAACTTGGACATCCAAGTTGGAGAATTAAATGTTTAAAAGTGAAATATTTGTCTAAGCCATTTAGACGCCTATGGAGATTAATCAAATCGGTGATTTAAAATTATTATTTCAAATAATTGTTTGGGTGTCCCTCTTAGAGGTTATTGAAGTGATTCAAATTCCAAGAAGAGAGTTATATATTCAGTGCCTTGCTCCTTTTGGTATCCATGAATGTTTATTGTATCAAAATGTTGCTGGACTGAATCCAGAGCTCTTGCTTTGAGGAATGCATACCTCCTAGCACCTATTTGTTTAGTTTCGTACTTGCAAGTTAGTACCTAGCTGGATTTTGAAGACTGTGCTTCATCCAGTAGTGTAGATTGAGCTTATTTTTGATTTTTGAATTCAAATTGCTATTGTATAATTTGATTCTTTACATTGTTGGAAGTGCTTCGCTGAAGCACGTTTCTATTTGTAGCCTCACCAATGAATTTATTTTGGTTCTAGGTATTGGTGCTAACTGTTCTATTGTACAAGGCGCCTCACTCCTCAAGTTTGTAAATTTTATTACGAAGTTTCTAATTTTTGGCAAGAGGTCAACCTCCTTAAGAAGTTGTACTTTTCCAGCTAAAGTGCATTGGGATTTGTGCCAAATTTCCTAAGCTACTTTGGCACTGTTTGTTAATTGGATATTGGTCACCCAGGCTATTGGCTTCATTTTATTTTTGTTTGAAGTCAACCAAAGTTGATTTGATGAAGTTGTGATTAATTTGGTGAATTCTTAGTCTGGTAATATGATTTTTTGTATTTGTTGTTTCTTATTAGATCTGATATATTTATGAATTAGGCTATTTATTTGCATTGAAACATCTTGTATTGGTTAGGGAATATTCTCTAACAATTTGGAGTTTTTTTGGAGATATTATTCTATTTGATTGTGTAACTAAAGCTATTTTTGTAGTGCTGATTTAGTACTACTATTCAACCATTTAATTTCTGCACTTATTTTCTATATCTTTCACTCGCACTGAAGAAGTGGTTGAGTTGTATTTACATTCAGTTTTTTTAATTCACTCCCTTGGAATAAGTGGTCGAGTTTCTTTCATGGTTGGCTTGACACCTATTTGTTTACTTTGTAATTCTGCTCTCGTTGAATAAGTGGTTGAGCTCTTATGGTCGGTTCACCGCCTATGCTTTACATTTCCAACATTTACTTTTCCTATATGGTCAGCTAGCTTCCTACAACATTGTACTTCACTTCTAGTTGTAATATCCCTTGCTAGTTCTGATGTAAAATTTACTTCAAGGAATATTGTCAGGTTCACCAAAATGAGAACAAAGATCTTGGTTGCTATGGGCTCTCTAACACTTCTAGGGTTTTTCACCTAAAGGAGAGGGATAGACCAAAATGGAAATGTTCACACTTTTGAAACCACTATAATATTCCCTACAATATCTGACCCTAATTGGCTAATTAAGGCCCAAGGAATATTGTCATACACCTCTCGTACAACCTCTAAACTCGTTGTTCTATATTTTTCAGTTTGCTTGCTTGTCTTGAAATGGTCTCAAATGAGTTTTAAAGCTTGCAAATTAACACTGCAATGTCTAAGCAATGATTTAAGATGAAGATGCAATTACTTTTTATCTCTTTGGATGCAAATACATGAACTCTAGATGAGAAATGTACGCCTACAACCAATTGAAATTTTTACTAACATTTGACATGCAAACTCATATCATAATCTAGAGCTCAATCAATATAAGCATTACGTCAAACAATTGGCATGCAACTTATCCCTCCTTTATTGAATGCAATCTCAAATACAATGTTGATATGAATAGCCAAGACTCTTGGCTTACAATGAATGTTCTATATAATGCCAAATTAGATGTAAATGATTACCTACAACAGCAAGACTAGATGACTGAAATGTCAATGCAAAACTACTTCAAAATACAAGAGGAACCTGGTTATAACAGTGCCTATGATGAAGAAGATGTAGCAACAAATATCAATCCAAATTGATCTACTCTCTACCCCAAAATGATGCCTTCTCCTAGCCACCCTTTTTCTAATACAAAATGCAATATAAAATAATTTGCATCCTCCAAGTCATCTTTCAAGCCTCAAACACCATCAAATTAACCCCACAAGTGGAGTGCACTAGCTAGAAGAATAAATCGATGCACCCTTTGGCCTCCATGAATAAAATTGTAGTTCTACAAGAAGCTGATGAGATTGAAATAAAATATTAGAATTTATATAATGAAAAAATTGTCCTAGGAAGGACAAATCAATGATGTCTCCAACATCAAATGATCTTCATATCGACCCTAGGCCAAAATCCTCAAAATTGACCTTTGGCAACAATTTTGCAATGGTGAGATGACTGAAATATCACCTCCAACAGCTGCAACCCTTCAGTAGATAGTTTCACTACCTCAGTTATGCAAATCAATGAGATTATTCATTCCCAAAGACCTCCAATGTAGTCTATAGAAACCCAAGGCTTCTTCACAACAAAACATATCAAAGTCAAATATCAAATGTCCTAGCTAATTAGAAGCAAAGCCAACCCCCTCTTAATATACTTTTCTCCTCTCGAGGTTAGCCCATCTAGAAGCTTCTAATAAACCATAAATAATAATAATTTTTTATTTGCACTTTATAATTATATTAAAATACAACTTTAGAATTCATAAAGTGCAAACATGTTGGAAAAACATTATGTTATCCAACATCCAGATAACACAGTATGTTTCCCCCCAACACAATATGTTTTCCAACATTCAACATAACACAACATTAGGTTTTCGAACATTCAAATGAACATAGGAAACCACCATTATAACCACTGAATCCAACCAATGACTAGGTAACTGCCTGAAGAAGACCCCCTAACCACACACATTAGCCTACAAGCATCAGGAATAGGCTAAACCCTTTAAAAACTAATACTCATGAAAATGGGGAAATTACAATCCGCCCTCCCTGAAATTGCTTGTCCCTAAGAAATCTGAGTTGCAAAGAACACTCTTCCCCACCTGGATTTGAAGGGAAGATTTGTGTAATGTCCTTGGTATCACTAAACAACTCTTGTAACACCAACACTAGTACAATATGTTGAATCAACTCAATCCCAAAACTGTGATGGTGAATCTGATGCAACCAGACTATTGGAAATCCAATACCTATTGCTTTCCATTGTGTCACTTTGATACCCCCTATCTCCAAAATGCAGCTATTCACCAAGTCTTGAATCAATTGATAATCATCACGAGAGAGAAAGGTAGAAGACCTACCAAACTCGGAATCACCATATGAGGTCGAAAACAAGTCATACTAGAGCTGACTAGAACAGTCCTTATTCAACCTTCCTCTCCGCGCCATCAAAGAAATCATGAAATATTGTGTATGTAGGATGAAAGTGAACTAGTGAGCATACCTCATGATGTAGTCGAGGTAAAAAGCACCAACCTCCTTCAATGGCCGACCATCGTAACCATTCTCTACAATACTGATCATGGGACTAACCTCAGGAGAAGAAAATGAAAAATGGGATTCACTGCAACCCTCGACCAAAGCACTCATCCCAACTACACCTGTAACTGTGATGGATGTAACCACATCCTCAACTTGCTCACTACCATAATCCGTGGCTATAAGTGCTTCACCAACTACTACCATAGAATCCTGAACAGTACTGAAGAAGGTGAAGAACGTAACAAACTCAACTCCATGGTGGGATCCTCAACTCGTAACTGTGAATCTTGAAGGGCCACTAAGTAAAGGATCAACTTTCACATACACCTTTATATCTTGGGCCTCCAATTCACTTTCATGTGTATGAATAACATTCATTGAACCACAATCTGATTCTTTACCATGATAGGATGAAGCAATGCTAGACTCACCTAATGAAACATCACAATAAACCTTATCTTCATGTACCTTCTCTAATGCAACTGGTTTGTCTTCAAACATCACTTGCTCTTTTCCAATCTTGAAGTCATCCTGAAGTGTCTTGTGTCCAACATCTTTCTCTATGTAAGTCCATTTTTTTCTCTCCATAGAATCAACTGTATGCTAGTCACTAACTGCTGAGAATTCATTATAGAGGCTTCTAGATGTTTCTCTTATATATACCTCTTGTTTCTCCTTCTCTTTGACAAAATCCGTACTATAGTATGAGGTTGAGTGAATGACACTCACCTCATGAGATCAACAAAATCATGTGTGCCATCATCAATGCACACATCAACATCGAAGGTACTGTTGCTATGTACCACATAGGATGTCTCAAAAGATGTTGAAGACGCCATATCTTTGTACACTTCTTCCATAGTAACTGCATATCCATCCAAAGCATTATCCTGAGATTCATTTCCATCAAATGTATTCTTTGTTTTGTTTCCTAAGGTTTGATTTGGAAAATTAGATTCATCATGACATGAATCCATATCACACAATGCACCCTTAGAACCCAATTCTTGAGTCCTTTCATATGACAACTCAATAGGATCATTTTGCACATGTGAAAACACTACTGTCTCATGCTCATGCAAAGTTTCATCATTGCTATCATGAAAATAAGAATTAGCTTCTACAATAGAAAATTCTTGGGAAACCTCTTGCAAGGATGATATAGATAAATCATTACCCAAAGTTGTCCTACTATCTTCTTGAATCAAATCAACATGTTTATCAAATTCATTATATAAATTTCTGCATACCACATCGGAATTTGAAGATAGCACAACATTCTCGTGATGATTTGTATCAACTTTATGTGTAGATTCTCTATCCATTTCATGTGTAAACAATTCATGAGCTATAGTGTGATATTCCTTCCTCGCAAGCTTGGTTTTGTGGCAAAGACTCAGGTGCAAGTCTAGGTAACACTTGAAGGAACAATTCTTAACACATTGAGGAAGAGAGCTATACTCCTCGAACATGCTAATCACTTCCTCTTCTTTGTTTTATGGTGTTGGAACTTTGTTGGTAGAAAGTGAAATCGATCCTTTAAGTCGTCCAAACTTTGAAAGTGTCTGCTCTAAACATAGCAACTCTTGACTGAGCTTGTATTGTGAATGTTCAAGTTCTTTCAATGCCTATTTATCACTAAACAATGTTGCCATGAAGCCCATTTTCACTCTCCAATTGAAAACCAAATCAAAAATGACTTGTGCATGAATGATTTTGCCACCAATTGAATGCAATCATCACCCAATAGGTTGGCAGGAAACTACTTTGATACCACTGTAATATCCCTTGCTAGTTTTGAAGTGAAATTTCCTTCAAAGAATATTGTCAGGTTCACCAAAATGAGAACAAAGATCTTGGTTGCTATGGGCCCTCTATCACTTCTAAGGTTTTTAACCTAAAGGAGAGGGATAGACCAAAATGGCAATGTTCACACTTCTGAAACCACTGTAATATTCCCTGCAATATTTGAGCCTAATTGGTTGATTAAGGCCATAAGGAATATTGTAAAACACCTCTCATACAACCTCTAAAATTTCTGTTATATATTTTTCAGTTTGCTTGATTATCTTGAAATGGTCTCAAATGATTTTTAAAGTTTTCAAATTAACACTACAATGTCTAAGTAATGATCTAAGATGAATATGCAATTACTTTTTATCTCTTTGGATGCAAATACATGAACTCTACATGAGAAATGTACACCTACAACCAATTGACATTTTTACAAACACTTGACATGCAAACTCATATGATAATCTAGAGATCAATCAATATAAGCATTACATCAAACAATTTGCATGCAACTTATCCATCCTTTATTGAATGCAATCTCAAGTACAATGCTGATATGAATAACCAAGACTCTTGGCTTACAATGAGTGTTCTATATAATGCCAAATTAGATGTAAATGATTACCTATAGCAGCAAGACTAGATGACTGAAATGTCAATGCAAAACTACTTAAAAATACAAGAGGAACTTGGTTATAGTAGGGCCTATGATGAAGAAGATGTAGCAACAAATATCAATCCAAATTGATCTACTCTCTAGCCCAAATCGATTCTTTCTCTCAGTTGCCCTTGTTCTAATATAAAATGCAATATAAAATAATTTTCAGCCTCCAAGTCATCTTTCAAGCCTCAAACACTATTGAATTAACCCAAAAAGTGGAGTACACTAGCTAGAAGAAGAAATCGATAAACCCTTTGGCCTCCATGAATAAAATCGTAGTTCTCCAAGAGGTTGATGAGATAATTGAAATAAAATATCAGAATTTATATAATGCAAAAATCATCCTAGGAAGGACAAATCAATGATGTCTCCAACATAAAAATGATCTTCATATCAACCCTAGGTCAAATTCCTCAAAATTGGCCTTTGGCTACAATTTTGCAATGGTGAGATGACTGAAATATCACCTCTAACAGCTGCAACCCTTTAGTAGATAGTTTCACTACCTCAGTTATGCAAATCAATGGGATTATTTGTTCCCAAAGACCTCCAATGTAGTTTGTAGAAACCCAAGGCTTCTCCACAACAAATCATATCAAAGTCAAGTATCAAATGTCCTGGCTGATTAGAAGCAAAGCCTACCCCCTCTTAATATACTTTTCTCCTCTTGAGGTCGGCCCATCTAGAAGGTTTTAATAAATCATTAATAATAATTATTTTTTATTTTCACTTTATAATTATATTAAAATAAAACTTTAGAATTCATAAAGTGCAAACATGTTGGCAAAACATTATGTTATCCAACATCTGAATAACACGGTATGTTTCCCAACACAGTATGTTTTCCAACATTCGACATAAAACAACATTAGGTTTTCCAACATTCAAATGAACATAGGAAACCCTCATTATAACCATTAAATCCAGGAGTAGAAGCCAACCATTGACTAGGTAACTGCTCAAAGAAGACCCCTTAACCACACATATTATCCTACGAGGGTTAGGAATAGGCTAAACCCTCTGAAAAATGATGCTCATGAAAATGGGGACATTATAGTCCACCCTCACTAAAATTGCTTGTCTCCAAGCAATCTCAGCTGCAAAGAAAACTCTTCCCCACTTGGATCCCAAGGGAAAATCTGTGTAACGTCCCTGCTATCACTAAACAACTCATGTAACACCAACACTAGCACAACCTACTGAATCAACTCAATCCCAAAATTGTGATGGTGAATCTGATGCAACCACATTGTTGGAAAGCCAATACCTATCACTTTCCATTGTGCCACTTTGATACCCCCAATCTCCAAAACATAGCTAGTCACCAAGTCCTGAATCAAATGATAATCATCATGAGAGAGCAAGGTAGAAAACCTACCAAACTTGGAATCACCATCTGAGGTCAGAAACAAGTTATACCAGAGCTGACTAGAACACTCCTTATTCAACCTTTATCTTTGTTCCATCAAAGACATCGTGAAATCTTGTGTATGTAGGCTGAAAGTGAACCGGTAAGCATACCTCATGATTCAATCGAAGTAAAAAGCACCAAGCTCTGTCAATGGACGACCATCATAACCCTACTCTACAATACCGATCATGGGACTAACCATAGGAGAACCAAATGAAAAATGTGATTCACTGCAACCCTTGACCAAATCACTCATCCCAACTGCACCTGTAACTATTATGGATGTAACAACATCCTCAACCTGCTCACTACCATAATCTGTGGCTATAAGTGCTTCACCAACTGCTGCTATAGAAGCCTAAACAGTATACGAAGAAGGTGAAGACTGTACCAAACTCAACTCCATGGTGGGATCCTCAACTTGTGACTGTGACACTTGAAGGCCCAACTAGGCACTCGTCAAAGAGTCCATAGTCACTCCAAGCTCCTGAGTGAGTTCATCAACCTACTCTTCTTTCCTCATGAATGAATCTTCTTTGATAACTTGAAAATCATCATGAGAAGACTCTTCTTCAATCCCCTTTTGTCTTCTCTCTAACTGAACCATCCAATGATGATCCTCAATCCGTTTGTGCATCTTGTCATGATGAGATAATCCTGCAATAATCTCATCCTCCTTCACCGTCAACTGGGTCTCCAAGCTACATACAACTTCTGCCTCACATGAAAAAACCTCAATCTGTTCTTGTTTCCTCATGTTGGGAATCTTTACCAAGTCCTTCAATTGACAAAACTTATCAACCTCATCATCATTAGAACAAAGTGCATCCTCAGATCCATCCTTTCTTTGAATAAGAAGTCTTCTAATGTTATCTATCCTTTTTTGTCTTGTTGTGTTGACGAGATTGACCTTTTCTTTCACTTCTTGAAGATGCTATCTTGCATTGGCAACCACTAATCTAGCCTCTTTGGCTTTTGCAACCATTATTCATTCATCTTTGTGGACCTCTTTACCTCTTCGATGCCGAAATACACAAAATTAGTCATCTTATGCTTGATATCTTCATATCTACCAATTGGTGTAGGGCTGCCATCAATGGATGATATCATATCATTGGATTCATCACGATCACAAGTTATTATCTCATGAGTATGATGGGACATAATGTTTCTATCCTCAAACAAATCAGTAATGATCATGGCATTGTAAAATGTCTCTTTCATCATGTGTAGTCAAAACACTAGTGGCTTCTCCACTAAGTAAAGGATCAACTTTCACATCCACCTTTATATCTTGGGCCTCCAATAGACTTTCATGTGTATAAATAACATTCATTGAACCACAATCTGATTCTTTACCATGATAGGATGAAGCAGTGCTAGACTCACCTAATGAAGCATCACAATAAACCTTATCTTAATGTAGCTTCTCTAATGCAACTAGTTTTTCTTCAAACATCACTTGCTCTTCGCCAATCTTGAAGACTATAGTATGAGGTTGAGTCAATGACACTCACCTCATGATCAAAAATATAATGTGTGCCATCATTAGTGCACACATCAACATCTAAGGTACTACTGCTATGTACCACATAGGATGTCTCAAAATATGTTGAAGAAGCCATATCTTCATACACTTCTTCCATAGTAACTGCATATCCATCCAAAGTATTATCCTGAGATTCATTTCCATCAAATATATTCTCTGTTTTGTTTCCTAAGGTCTAATTTGGAAAGTTAGATTCAACTTGACATGAATCCATATCACACAATGCACCCTTAGAACCCAATTCTTGAGTCCTTTCATATGACAACTCAATAGGATCATTTTGCACATGTGAAAAAATTATTGTCTCATGATCATGTAAAGTTTCATCATTGCTGCCATGAAAATCAGAATTAGCTTCTACAATTCTTGGGAAACCTCTTGCAAGGATGATGTAAATAAATCATTACCCAAAGTTGTCCTATTGTCTTCTTGAATCAAATCAACATGTTTATCAAATTCATCATATAAATTTCTGCATACCACATTGGAATTTGAAGATACCAAATCATTCTCATGATGAGTTGTATCAACCTTATATGTAGATTCTCTATCCATTTCACGTGTAAACAATTCATGAGATATAGTGTGATATTCCTTCCTTGCAAGCTTGGTTTTGTGGAAAAGACTCGGGTGCATGTCTAGGTAACACTTGAAGGAACAGTTCTTAAAACGTTGAGGAAGAGAGATATATTCCTCAAACATGCTAATCACTTCCTCTTCTTTGTTTTGTGGTGTTGGACCTTTGTTGGTAGAAAGTGAAATTGATCCTTTAGGCCGTCCAAACTTTGAAAGCGTCTTCTCTAAACGCAACAAATCTCGACTGAGATTGTATTATGAATGTTCAAGTTCTTTCAATGCCTGTTTATCACTAAACAATGTTGCCATGAAGCCCATTTTCACTCTCCAACTAAAAACCAAATCAAAATTGACTTGTGCACAAATGATTTTGCCACTAATTGAATGCAATTTTCACCCAACAAGTTGGCAGGAAACTGCTTTGATACAACTGTAATATCCCTTGCTAGTTCTGATGTGAAATTACCTTCAAGGAATATCGTCAGGTTCATCAAAATGAGAACAAAGATCTAGGTTGCTATGAGCCCTCTAACACTTCTATGGTTTTTCACCTAAAGGAGAGGGATAGACCAAAATGGAAATGTTCACACTTTTGAAACCCCTGTAATATTTCCTTCAATATTTGACCCTAATTGGATGATTAAGGCCACAAGGAATATTGTCAAACACCTCTCGCACAACCTCTAAACTCACTGTTCTGTATTTTTCAGTTTGCTTGCTTGTCTTGAAATGGTCTCAAATGAATTTTAAAGCTTGAAAATTAACACTACAATGTCTAAGCAATGATCTAAGATGAAGATGCAATTACTTTTTATCTCTTTGGATGTAAACACATGAACACTACATGAGAAATGTACACCTACAGCTGCAACCCTTCAATAGATAGTTTCACTACCTTAGTTATGCAAATCAATGGGATTATTCGTTCCCAAAGACCTCAAATGTAGTCTGTAGAAACCAAAGGCTTCTCCACAACAAAGCATATCAAAGTCAAGTATCAAATGTCCTAGCTGATTAGAAGCAAAGCCCATCCCCTCTTAATATACTTTTCTTCTCTTGAGGTCGGCCCATCTAGAAGCTTCTAATAAATCATTAATAATAATAATTTTTTATTTGCACTTTATAATTATATTAAAATACAACTTTAGAATTCATAAAGTGCAAACATGTTGGAAAAACATTATGTTATCCTACATCTGGATAACATTATATGTTTCCCCCAACACAATATGTTTTCCAACATTCGACATAACACAACATTAGGTTTTCCAACATTCAAATGAACATAGGAAACCCCCATTATAACCACTGAATCCAGGAGTAGAAACCAACCATTGACTAGGTAACTGCCCAAAGAAGACCCCCTAGCTAGGCACATTAGCCTACAAGGGTTAGGAATAGGTTAACCCTCTGAAAACTGATGTGCATGAAAATGGGGACATTACACCAGTTTTTTGCTAATGATCCCCTCACACTGTATGCTCTCACCTCACCCACATTGGGATCTTGGTGATCAGAAAGTGAAGGGTTACCTTTTAGCTAGTTTATTTTATTGGGATAATGCTAACGGTGAAGTTCATGTGCTGTTAAATTAAAAAAAAAATAAGGGGGGAATTTCAGTGGTATCATAGCTAGTTTCCTGCCATCTAGTGAATTCAGTGCCACAATTGTCAGATGAGTGACAAGGAAATAAGATATTGCAACAAAGGACATAATAGAATTCAGTTTCATCTTCTAGAAGTTGTTGAAGTTGATACATTTTTTGAGGGTTTAAGGAACCGTGAGCTATTAGATTGAATCATGGATTTTGATGAATAAAAAGGTGTGGCTTGGTCACTTTACATTGCATGACAAAGGCTTAGTGAAGAATGTCAATTAAGGGAAGATGAAGTGGGAATACTTTAAACGATGGAACAATGTTTGTGTCAAGTGAAGCAATCACCTTTTGAGGTGATGAAGATGGCATTATCACCTACAGTTACCTCTTTGAATCATCCCTATTGGTTGAGGCATCTCGACGAAGAAACCAATCTGCTGGTTACTTCATGCCTTAGTGAAGTGATGAGAATTCTAGTACCCTTGATGCCCTATGATGAAACTATGAGGAAAGTACTACTAACATGATTGTAGAAAGCTTTTAGGATCTTGACGAAATTGGTAGCAGTTAGTACTCCAAAAGAGCTGCTATATTGAAGATGTTCTCAGATCTCAAAACAAGTATATTGTTGATATATATATTTTTGTATTAAATATAGAGAGATCATTACAAAATATATTAGAGAATGTGCACCAACATTATGCTGTTAGGAAGCCCTACAAAAACAGACACAATGCACACCCCAAAATACAAGATATACAACCCAACCTAGTCCTTGAAACAAAGGAAAATACAACAATAGAGTACCTGTTTCAAGTACCACCCTAAAAGATATACATAAAGATTAGAGAACTATGAATACATAGCTACATCAAAAGAGAGACCAACATATACATCTGACCTATATACAAAGAAGCAAAAAAGCAAAAAGGATATCACTGGCCGGTTTCTAAGTAGACTAAACTAAATTGTTAGATTCTCCAAGCACCACCAGTGCCTCAACAACAATCACCTCCTCAACTGGAAGACTAGGGTGTCTATTCCTCTATTGTTCCATTAGCACTATAAGCACCTCTTTGCCTTTTTTGAAATTAGGATTGGTCTTATGACCTTCTTTTAGTTCCTCTCTAAAGGCTTGTAGAGCCCTTAAGAATACCTCTACCCCAAGGTGGCCTTCTTGCCACATGTGTCCATATTTGGCTTCCATAATACCAATGGCGGTCTCTTTGTTTTCCAAATACTTCCAAAATTTGTCCTTCAATAGCTCCATAGTGATGAAAACTTGCATAACAACATTATAAAAAATGAGTCCCTTATAGGACTCAGTAAGCAATCTCCTCCTTCCTTGGAATCAATCTTCATTTAGAGCTTTCCAAATTTCCCACAAAATTTCAGTTGAAAGGATATGCCAGAATAAAGCACTGGTTTTACTCATTTTGTATTTTTGAATAAAGAGTATATTCTTAGGGAGTATATCCCCATTATTCCCCCATACATTATGAGATATACAAAACATATTCCAATTTTCCTTAGCAAAAATGCAATCAAAGAATATATGAGATAATGATTTAGGATTTCTACATAAACAACATACATCTATATCATCCATTTTACTTTTAAAAGGGAGCTTTTGTAAGATCAAGAGCCATCTGAAACATACCTTTTTGGTCTCCAACTCTTTCTACCAGTTTTCAAGAATTTTTTTTGCCATTGGTCTTTGTTTAGATTCATTTTCCAAGATTTATTCATGTGTTCTGTTAAGTCCACCTGTTAAGTTAGCATTGTATATATTTCTTTAACTTTAGCTTTCATTATTTTGTTACCATTTTTCCAAAGAAATTCTTTATATTGGAGAGGATCATTTTTAGTTTCAACTGGAAATTTGAGATGGCCACATGCCTCTCTCAGCACAGTGTATGTTCTCTAGTTACTTTGAGGAATGTTAAATTCTAAAATTGTTGATAGATTTGGGTATGCAAGATCAAATATATTATTTGTTCCATTACCTCTTCAATTCAAATTGGAGCGAATAGGAGGATGATGTAGATGCAGCCGTAAGAAAAATTCTTGTTCTAAATATTAATGAGGTTGATGACATTCCTTAGCCTGTCCTATCTCTTTTACTAGAAACTTATG
This sequence comes from Sequoia sempervirens, assembly GCA_007258455.2. Classification (NCBI taxonomy): domain Eukaryota; kingdom Viridiplantae; phylum Streptophyta; class Pinopsida; order Cupressales; family Cupressaceae; genus Sequoia; species Sequoia sempervirens. Next base: position 142,141 of record VDFB02196689.1, on the reverse strand, counting down.
AACAAGAAGGAATGATTTCCCCTACTACTATAAGTTGATCAAAGATTTGTTTATTCAATGCGAGGGAAAGCTGAAGCCTTACTTGAAGAAGATAGTGCAAATAAATGAGGTGGGTTCTAATGTTGAAGACATGAATAAAATTTCATTTCCTAATGATTCAGTGGCAGATTCTCAAAATGTACCTTTGGATATGCATACTAAGGAAGAGTGCAATGAGGCAACATCAGTTTTTGATACACATGAGGAAGTCACAAGTGCCAAATCAATGGAGAATATTAATGTCTGCTGATAATGATTCCCAATCAGCTAATGATCTACTCTTCCATCTCAACAATTCAGGTGGACTTTGGTTTGAATTCCAAACCAAATTTGTGAATGAAGAAGCAAAAACTTCACCCATTACTAAGGCTGATTTGGTTATTTCTCAAGAGTTATGCATCGAATAAATCACAGAGGAAGTTGTTCCTAGTGGACACAAGACTGATCTCTCTTTGCTTGAAGCCAATTTGAAGAAAAGAACTAGTGATATTGAGGGTACCATTAATGAGATAAGTAGAAAATTACAACAAATGTGTGACAGTCTGAGGAGCACAGTTGAAATAATTTCTGATTTCTTCTTACCCCACAGTAGCACTACATCAACCCTACTAGGTCATGAATGGATCAATCAAAATGTGTTAAATGTTGAAAAGGAAGTTCAAGTTTTGTCCAAACTTGACGATATTCATCAACATGTGGAAAATCTGATTTATAATGTGCCAAGGAATCAAGATGTGTGCAACATTTCTCTTGTTGATTTGAAGTCCATAAAGAATGGTATGGAAGAAAAAAAATTTGCAAATAGTTCATGATAAAGACAGGGCTACTAAAGTTGTTGATGAGGCATTGGAATGGAACAAGCAAACAAAAGCTAAATTGCTTGAAGTTAAAGAGGCCTTAAGAGAAGCAAAAAATTAACTCACAACTGCTCACTATTTCAAGGAACATGAAAACAAAAAAAGAACTGAAGAAATTCAAGAAGTTCTTGAAGAACTTGATTTCATACAAGAGATTATGACTTGGATCATTGTCCTGAAAGTACAAAGAATTCAAATTCCCATCAACATGATTTTCATATTTTTGATAATCCTTTATTTGAAGTTGGTGCAAATGTGTTCCATGAAAATTTACTTTTTAAGATAGATGAAGGAATTCCTCTAGATGCTAGTGATGAAGGGTGGGATTCAGATACTTCTTCCAATAGAAGAATATGTATATGTATATGTGTGTGTGTGTGTGTATAATATTTGATAATAATATATCATTGTCTGCAAAATGTAATTATTGAAACAAAGAAAACCTCTACCCAAATAAGTGGAAGAAAATAGATTAACCCATATCATTTTGTGCAAAATGTAAGGGGAAAGGATGGGTAGAGGTTTCCTAAAATCAGGAGACTTTGCATGATGTGTAATCCTGAAACCAGTCAATAAATTGGGAAAAAAACTCTATACTCATTAAATTTCATGATTATAAACGAGGGATTCAGAATAAAATCTGATAATGTTCTATTTATTTCACATTCTTGATTTCATAGTATGAAGTAAAAAAAATCATTGCAATGAAACCTTTTATTCCATATAGATTAATGATGATAAAACACAACAAATTGCAAGTAGGAATGTAAATTTGATGTATGTAAGTTCGAAAGTTTAACAACAATGATAAGATGCAGGAGATAAGGATATAATTGTGATATGATTAAAAAATGGATAGTACTATTATTATATTTGATGTATGCAGTTGGAAAGCTTTACTATGGATAATGTTGCTATTATTATATTTGATGTATGATGTATGCAGGTGATAAAAATGTAACTGTGATATGATTAAAAAATGGATAATGATTTTGTTTCTAAATTTGGAATCTTTAATTTTGAACAACTAACTAAAAGAAAAATAATTTGTATGCCTCAAAATAATGTAAACACTGAGTACATAAATATAAAATGGTATATTGATAAATGAGAACATGAATTTAGTTATTCTGGGTGTACCAACCTAAATAAGCTCCCTTTTAAGAGTAATATGCAGAGGTTTCCTTTGTAAGCTTTGAATTTGCAAAGGATATTCAGTGGAAGTAGATGAGAATATGAAAATGACCTTGGAAATTCCCTCTTATAAAATCATTCAAATGTGTAAATTGAATGCATTGAATTGTGGTGGTTAATTTTCAACTTTGAATTTTTCATGGGAAACAATCGACCATTTCATATTGCAATTGCCATTTATGTCTGATTTCTATGATGACTTGAATGAATTTATTTTTATATTTGGTTTAATTCATATCTAGGGTGGCTTGCATAAATTCAGTTTTATATATGAATAATATAAGTTTTTGATTGGTTAAGCAGGGAAAGGGCCCTGACCTGAACAAATTAGTACATTAGTAGAATAGCAGGTGGAAAGAAACAACCAAAAAAAGGAAGCCTTCCACCATTAACTATGTGTGTAGGTACCCGAAGTAGATGGAGTTAATACATGAAGATGTGATAGGAAGTGTGGGAGAAAGTGCAATTGATAGCCCATAAAGTTGATAAATGTTTTATATTATGTCATAGTAGACACCATTAATTGTGCACATCTACATGTAAATACAATGTATTTGAAGTTTTGAAACACTTGCATATTGGTAATTGTAAAAAATTATGTACTTCTATTAATGTAAAAGTGACTTTATTTTATGCAACTTGTTTTGTGTTGGAAATAGATATGTACCAATAGTTGTTTAATTTTGTTTAATTTTTTTGGTCAACTACACATTCAATAGTGAACATATATAGGTATAATATGCAAATATTTATTGGCATAATTAAAACTATGCAATGACTACAATATAAATGGTTATTGGGGGGTCAGGTAAGCATGAAGTAAACAACTATTGGAACTATGTTAGTAATTGGTGCTCTTCTCCTAATTACTATGTGAACCTTAGAGCTTGCTTGGTCAATATTATTTTTCTTTATTTTGTGTTGTTTCAATTCTTGGATATTAAATTAATGCATATTTGTGGACTTGGGGATATTTATGGCATTTTCAAAAAGCAATTTACTAGGTTTTCCTTTTTAAACTAATGCAATCTAGATAAGGGGGTCTAGCTAAAGACTACTAACCTAGTAGCCTACTCTCTCTAAAAATCACACAAACCAATTGAAGCATGAAAACTATTTGTATTTCTATTAATATAAAAAAAATCTTTATTAGATTTACAAACATTTTGAAAGGATGAAAAAAAATGGTACACACTAAGAACTGAAAAAAAAATAGATTATGTCTTCAACAGATGAATTATACATTGAAAATATCTTCTTTATTCTTTTATGTTGTGTGTTCTATTCTTTGTTCCTTCTTTATTCTCTATCCTTCTCAGCTTTGCCTTCTTTTCCCCAATTTTTCTTCAATTCCACAACCATTACCTTATCTTTTTTATCAAAACTTTCTCATATCATTTTTCCCTGATTGCTAACAAATAATAATGATTGTTGAAGAATGACAATTGGTTGACAATGATAACCCTTTGATGACCATATGCTGTCAAAACTCAAATGCTATTGTCCAACTCCCATGTTGGCCTACAAACAATGAAACAAGAAAACATCCATCCAACAATTGTGAATAGTTTCCACACCAAATACAGGCAACATGTGATAGAGAGAAAGTCTCTTCAACAAATAGTTGAAAATGATAACTTACCAACGTCTAGATGTTGGAACTTCAAATGCTAGTGTCCAACTCTCATATCCACAACAAATAATGAAATAAGAAAATATCCATCCAAAGAACGTGAATAATTGCCACCTCAAATAAAGGAGACATATGTGACAGAGAACATGTCCCTGCAATAGTTGGTTGATAATAATAACTCTCCAATGCTTATATGTTGAAACTTCAAATGATAGTGTACAACTCCCATGTTTTCCAACAAACAAAGAAGCCAAAAAATGTCCATTCTAAGAACATGAATAGTTGCCACCTCAATTAACGGCGATGCATGATAGAGAACAAGGGACAACCAAATCATAATGTTTTTTTTCTTTAGTGTTGCTAATGACAAGAAAGACAAAGGCATGCTTCTTTTAGGAAGAAAATCGATCACCATATTGAATAACAACCATCTATATGTCACACAAAGTTACAATTCTAGTTGGCATTGATTATTATTGTTAAATATTGCTTTAGCAATAATAATCACATGAACAAATTGACCAACTTATAACTTGTTGCCAAGTCCTTGTAGCTTGTTATTATATCACCAATAGCAATCTAAATAGTGCATGTATCAGCTTGCAACATTACATGTAGTGGCTTTTTATATGACCATACTAGTTCACAAACTCCTATAGTAGCCTCCAAGATGTTTGTAGCACACTATTGAATTCTTTTTCATGGGTTTGGATGCTCTTGCATCATACATGTGGGGCAAGTGAAATGTTGTTACACCTTGTTTCATAGTCACTAAGTTACTTTTACCTTCGTGAGTGAAAATGTTGATAAATGTTAATTGTAACTTTAATATGTTTAGTAAGAGAATGAAATACTAAAATATGCAATACGATGTTATTGATTTAAATGGAATGAATATGTTTTGTATAAATGAAATGTGATGAAAAGATATGTATTACAATGTTAATATTTTAATGCTTTGTTGATACACATGTTTTATGATGCAAATGGATTTATTATGAATGTCTAACTACCTTGGTGTTGTACTAATCTATATGCAACAATAAGTTGAGCCTGCAGAAGATAGGGGAAGTATCACTCAGGAGAAGAGAATTAGTCGGGTAACCCCTAAATGAGTCTAATTGAGCTTTCACACACTCACTTCTAGTATTAGTGAAACCAAGTCGATAGTTTGGGGAATGGTAAGTTATCCTTTGATCTTGTCGGGGAATTTTCTTGATTAGGGTTAGGTGATTGAGTCTCTTTATTGAGTTTGAAGTTCTTCATGAATTTATCATCAATTATATATATATGGAATGTATATATATGTGTGTTTAAATGGAAACATTACTCATGCATAGTGATTATATATGTGCATGTCCATATGAAAGCATGGATACTTTCACATACCATGCACAAAATACATCGTATGCATTGAGATGCTGATTGGACATATATTATGTACACACATCTAGGTATATATGCATTTGGGATATATTTGTCGATCGATACATAGGTAGATATAAGTGTTTATATGAAGATATTAAAAATAATATTATGTAATATATTAATACCTATGTCTATAATAATGTAGATACATATATTAACATACTTATATGTATTTGTGTGTATATATATATATATAAATATATATGTTTGTTATTATGATATATATATTTATATATCTATATATTTATTAATTGATGTAATTAAATATATTTGATAATATATATAATAATATATATGTACATATATTCGAGAGATGATATATATATACATATATATATATTAAATATATATAGTGATATGTGTTAGAGATATATTTAAGCACTTATATAAAGTGCATGTATATATGTATAAGATCTACACATTTACTCATAGTGCATAAGAGAAGGAACTCTATACTTAGAAACATCTATTACAAGTGTTGAAATGACATTAAACATAGCAAATGCTTAGAAGTAGCGTGCAACATACAATATGAAGGAATAACACTTGATATAGGATACCACATAACCATAAGTAATGGTTAACACGATTAAGTGTTAAGTATATTGTATAAGGTGGTGCTAGAAGTGAAGCACTTAGTTATCACTTTCCAACGTATAAGGTAAATTTCCATAGACAAAGTCAATACTATGAAGCGATGCTATTTGAAATGCATAAATAACTTTGAATTAGTCTTGAAGCTTAAAAGCAGACCAAAGGAATAGGAAACATGGTGTTTTGGTAGCGTCAAACTGAGAATTGCACGAACCAAGTAGAAGTATAAAGCTGAAATACAAATTACAAATTGTGAAGCAATGAGAAATATTTGAGTTGGTCAATTAGAGAGCTGGCAAAATGAGTCGACCTGTAAGAGACCATTACCTTGAATTTCTACTATACATTCTTGTTGTCCAGTTGAATGGGGTGACTCATTCTTATGGTTGAGTATGTGTTTACTGTGCATTGATTCCACCTTTTATTGTTCTTGCTGAGTCAAACTTTTTAAGTTGAGAAGTGTTAATTTTGTTACCCTATTTCCAACCTTTAGTTGTTGATCTTTCTGTATAAATAGAGGTGCCTTTCACTTCAAATGGGACACAATCTTGTATTCTACATTTTTTATTTTTTGAGTTTTATTTTGCTACAATATTGAGTTGTGAGGGTTTTAGTGTGAGATTAGGGAGGTTATAGAGATATTTCTTTGTGAGAATTGGTCAAGGGAAGGAATTACAAACTGCTTGGAGGAGGATGTGCTAGGAAATCTATTGTATTAATTGGATCTATTTGGTTACAAGCATGCTAGTTCTCTACTTTATTTTCTATTTTAAAGTTGGAAATATTGCTTGGTTTAGCTTGTTTGTTTCTTGATGGATTCTTGTTTTCATGAAACCTTTTGGTTGGGATGCATTTATACTTATGTATGTATATGTTCAATATATTGGAACTATTATTAGAAATTATACTTAGTCAAGTAGACTATAATATCATTACATTTAGGTGGTATCTTGAATTGATAGCCTATGAAGTTAGGTGAAGCCTTGTGGATTAATTTGGATAGTAACACCACGTGAAAAAGGGCATAATAGGCATATCATCATTGATAGGTTGTGAACCTTGTTGATAATTTATATGTAAACTGTATTGTGAAGAGGACTCTGAGTGCAAAAGCACTAAACCCTCGCTAGTTGATATTGTCCTTCAGATATTATTCAAATATAGAGAACATTGTGAACATGTGAATATTCAACTCTTACTGAATGTAGAAGTTTTATGATTTGTTTGTGATCTCTTGATCATTACATTACTTTTGTTGGAAACCCTAGGTTAGGAATAACCTATTTTATAGGGTTGACTATGAGATTATTGATTGAAGCAAATAAGTCAGGATTAATCTATATGATCTACTTGATGATTTGATTGTTGATTATATTTTCAATTGGACTCGATTTATTGTTGAGACCATAGTTTTGAGTGAGTCATTTATTGATGAGATTATACTTTGATTGAAGCCATTTATTGTTGATGGTTATACTTTGAATTGAGGTCTTTTATTGTTAAGTTTATACTTTTAAAGGGAGTCATTTAATGTTGAGATATACCCTTGATTGGAGACTTTTATAGTTGGGATTGTACCTTTGGTACTAGAGTCAATTAATGATGTGATGTTATGTTATTCCATATGGTTAATTGGTAAGTAAGAGTTACTTTGAATTATTTACCTAGAAGATGTGTTAGTTAAACATAGAGGTAATAGGTTATTCTTGGGGCTAGTACAACCCAATGAAGGGGATAGCCTATGCATAGAATATGTGTGGTCATTACAAATCAAGCTAGGAAGGTGTTTAATTAGGATTAATTTCACTTGAAGTAACTGGGCGTGGAATACTTTGTCCAAAGTAGTGTAAGTTGCCATTGTTTACACTGTCAATTCACTGTGATCTAGTTAGGCATTCTAGTAAGGGATTGTAATACATGTAGGTAGAAGCTACTGTATGGTAAAGTTCTAGTTTGTAGGACACAACACCAAGCTTAGGGGAGGCTATTATTATGGGGTTATCCAACCAATCTCTTCGTTGAAGGGTAGGGCCATCTTACTTGATAGGTAGATGTGCGGGGGACCACAGTAATTCTGTGGTTGGCAGAAAAGTGCTTGAGTGATGCTTCTCCTAATTAGTTGGCGGCCGAGATTTGAAGGGGACTACCTAGACCATACATATTTCTAGTGTTGGAAGCTCAAAAGAGCTATGCATATACTTTGTATCCATTTATATGGAAAGATGTAAACATGAATGTTGTATTAGAGTTTATTCAATATGAAATCAATGATATGGAAAGATTTGTGAAATTACAATGAAATGCGATGGAAATTTGGAATAGTGTTTATTTAATATGTGCATGTAATTTACATTTTGGAAAAGAAAAATTTATTGCTATGTTTGGCATCATGGTTTATTCACTAGTGGGTTAAAACTTAGGAAAATTTTTGAGTAGAACATTGGGCATGTTACAAATGTACCATGAATTCTTTCTCGTGAACATTATGTGAAATTTGGAGCTAATATTGCATGCTTAGTACTTTTAGATGCACCCATCCATGTTACTTATTGAACTATTTTATTCTTCTAGTTCATGGAGCAATTGTCTTCTATTTCTCATAATCACTCATGAGCCTTATGACTCCTTTTATACTATCTCATTCTTTCTTGGGTAATTATTGTGCCTAGTTTGTCATAAAAATATCTAAAACTATGCTTCCTTTCCATTTGTTTATCCATCATAGTAAGGGTACAAGTTTGTAACATTGAAAAAATGTGAGATATGCATTCCATTTAGAAGCTTTATGTGATAGGCATTCACTAGAAAATTTCTCAAGACCTTACAAAGCCTATTTTTTTCTACTTTAGTTTGTTGTAAGTTCCTTGTGGGAACCAAACGTTCTTCAAACAAGATGAAACCAACTACTCAAATTTTAATTTTTTTTCTATTCTCTTGAATTGGCATGTTACTTGTCTATCATTGCTCTTTTCTCCAAATTTAGCACTTTGTATTCTAGAAGATAGATCTCTCCAGTGACTCATTTTGGGGGATCACTACCCTAAAATGCATGAACACTTTGGTCTTATGAAGATTTGGTAGTGTTACAAAATTTGTAGTGGCCTCACATCCATTTATACGTTGAATGTCATATCAAGTTCTACATCCCTTGTTACATCACCAAGCCCACAAATAAGATGCTTAGGCTTCACACATCTCTTGTAGTTACACAAAGACCTTAGACATTTATTAGCATGGATTTTGATGAGTCCAAATAATGGATCAATTTTGATAAGGGTTTATCATATATTTGTTGTTGTTACTATAGAATTTAGCACCTGGTTATTGAAACTCACCATATTATTTCCCTAAGTTTATGAACCTTGGGCATGAACTTATCCTTGTGACTTTTGGTAATATTAACTTGCTATGTGACATATTTATGTTAATCTTACATGTGATTGAATGAATGCTACTTTAAGGTAGATATGGATATACAATTTTTTTGTGCATGCTAATGTCATTATGCAGATTCACATTAAGATACAAATATAAACGAAGCTTGCAAAGTGGAAGAAGTTCATGCCAGCTGGCCGGTTGCTAAAGAAGTCAAAAAGATGGTCATTTAAGAGGTCAATGGTGGGAAACTCTCAATGGAGGGAAACTCCCAACTCGTGTGGAAGTTGTAACTTACCTTTAAATGATCATGTTTGTTAGTTGATCGAATCTAGGAGGTGTTGTTGTGTTGGATCCTCGTTAAGGCAAGTTTGCTTTGACTAAATTTGGTGCATGCATAACTTCCTCCCCCTTTTTCCATGCTTTCAATAAATGGTGTCCTCCTATTCTATTGGAGTCGACTGCCTAGTTAGTTAGGAAATAGTTAGAAGCTTTTCTCCTATAAATAATGGTCAGATGCCGCTTTTCACAAGGTTGGGCGTTCTAAGATTGTACTTGCATTTTCAGTTTCAAGTAATACAGTCATATTGCTGATATGATATAATCATGTTTCCAATGAATAAGATGATATTTTAATTTGCTGCATATGAGTTAGCTTAAGGAAGACTCATTCAAGGGGGGCCACTTGGTGAGAATTCCATCCATTTAGTTTAGTTAATTTTCTATCCAGTAATTAGTTGCAGTCTTAGCAGTTGTCTATTCCTACAACCATTGAAACTCTATTCTATGACTATTCCTAAAGCTAAGGAAAACAAAGTAGTTTCCTATCTATTTGCTGAGATTTCTATTTCTGTTATCCATTTTTAGTTCAGTTATTAATACTTAGTTTGGTTGTTGATTCATGCTCAACACTTATATTAATTCCTTTTAAGCATTTTGTTTTCAGTACTATTTCCTTTCTAGTTATAGGATAATGATAACTATAGTTGAGTCCTAGTGCACATACAGTGCTGACCCATTTCAATTTCACATCCCTAGGTTGAAAATGAAATGAACCTTCATGATGAGAAAGACAACTACTTAGTATAGATATATAATCTCTAAGTTATAACTTTAAGGGCTTAGTTATTGAACCATTAGAGGAGGCCAACATTTTTGGCATCATCACCGGGGATGGTGTCAAACTAGGAAGTTCTTTGGAGTTATTTTCATTTTCTTTCCTATTTTGGTTGTTGGATGTTGTGGATGTGTTTCTGATATTTGGTTGTCATTAATGTCAACACTATTAGCATTTGGTGTATAAGAGGCTATATATGTCGAGGATATTGAGAAAATTGTAAAAGAAAGTGTTCTAGGTTCCCAGTGGAACTATGCAGGTCATGAAGGCATCTTGTTCTGTATGTTGAATTTTAACTGTTGTGGACTAAAGGGTTTATTCTTGAGAGTATCTAGATAATCCACCAAATTTTTAGAGGTCCGCATATAGATTTGATCATGTTGTGGTCTGACAGTATTTCTGTGGTCTCTGTTAGTGTTCCTGAGTGAAGTTTGTGTGATTTTGGTAATCTCAGTTGCTGCAGATGTTTCTCTGTTGTTTCTTGATGTTTTTGGATGTCTCTAGATCATGCTCTATCTTTGTGGTATGTCCACATTGATCAATGTGCTCATGGTCGAAGATTTTTCTTGTGCACATTTGGGTTTTCATATTCTTGGCCGACATGATGGTGGTAATGTGCTGTGGATCTTTGAAAAGTTAAATTTGAATGTTTTCCGCACTCGTGAATATTGTTTTGGGTTGCATCATTATTTTGGCTGATGGTGTTTAGATCCACATTGAAAATTTAATTGTAAATTTGGGTTGACATTGCAAATATGTTTTATTTTCCTGGCCGACTAAGTTGTTGATAAAATCTCATGTAGCGGATATATAAGAGCAATTGTTTCATTGGTGCAAAGTGTGCTTCATGTGCTCCTATGTGTGTATGAGCGAATATCATTCTATTGTAGAGAAAAGTGAGAAGAAGATCGAGCAAAGTGTGAAGTAGTTTGAGTGAAAAGTGAAGGAGTTTTTTGTGCTTAATTGAAACTGTAACTAGGCTTGTGCAGAAGCTATTTTCTTAGTTCGTACCCTCCAAATTTAATCCTATTATGTATTCTTGGGTAGTGAGCTCCTTCTGTAATTGAGCAACAAGCTCTAGGAAATGTGCCTAAATGCATGTGCATTCCCCTTTATTGTTTTCATTATAATTTTAACAGGGTATAATATCGTGGACTAACATCCACTGTGGTTTTTCCCCTAACAGGGTTTCCATGTAAAAAAATCTTGGTGTTCTCTATCTCTCTGATGTGTTAATTGTTTATGGTTAATTGCTTATTCATTAAATCTAAGATTAAGTGAAATAAATTTTGAAAATTTTATTATTTTGTGACAACTGATTCACCCCCCTCTCAGTTGTTTGTCCTTGTTTTTCCAACAATTGGTATCAGAGTAGTTTCCTCTGAAGAAGTCTAAAAGCTTGAGGTGATCCGAGATGGTAACATTTAAGAAGGACAGTCTAAGATTTGATGGAACCAAATACTCACTATGGAAAGTCAGGATGCAATGTCACCTAAGGTGTATTGGTGAAGCCTACTGGAAGATTACAAAAGATCCATCTGTTATTCCTCAGAATGGTCCTTCCACTACTGATGAGATCAAAGATGCTGAAAACAATATCAAGGCTATTAAAGCTTTGGTGAGTGCTCTAACAAATTCAGAGATGGAAAATGTGGTAGGATTGTAGAAAACTCATGAGATTTGGATGAAGGTGGAAACTTTGTATGAAGGAGATGCACAGGTGAAGATGGCTAAGTTACAGAGTTTGAAATAAAGTATGAGAATTTGAAGATGGGTGAAGATGAAAATATCACTTCTTTTATGCAAAGAGTAAATGAAATAGTGATGGGTATTACATGTGCTGGTGGTTCTCTGGATGAGGATGAAATTGTAGCTAAGATACTCAGATCCTTGCCTTCATCCTACAAAGTGAAGGCTCACGCTATTGAAGATCGTAGAGTAGTAAAAAAGATGTCAAGAGACACGCTGGTTGGTAAGTTTGCTACTTTTGAATTAAGTGAATTTGATGAATCTGTTTTGAAGACTAAATCTGCATTCAAGGCTATTGTATCCAGAAGTAACAAGCAAAGATATGGTCTGGGAGAATTTTCCAAAAAGATATCCAAGTATGATGAAGAATTGAAACAACTTGAAGATAAAGAAAGAGAGGTAGAAGAATTAGAAGCATTGATTGTACAGAAAGAAGTTAGAGGAAAAGGTAAGTATTAAGGAGTGTTGCCTATTAAATGTTTTTCTTGCAGTAAAATAGGTCATTTTGCATCAATATGTCCTGAAAGGGTTCCTAGATCTAAGCCTAACAAGTCTAGATTCCAAAAGAAATGTTACTTTGTTGAAGGAGTGACTGATGATGAGTTTGATAAAGATAATGGAAATGAAGATGAATGGGTTTTCATTGCTATGGTTGAAAATAGTCCCGTGGCTACTGAATCTGCTAAAGATGAGAAAGCTCATGTAGCCCGAGTTGGAGAAAAGGATGAGTGGGTTATTGACAGTGGATGCTCACATCATATGACTGGTGATAATTTTTTTTTTGTAAGTCTAGAGAAGTATGATGGTGGTGTTGTAAGATTTGGAGACAACAATGCTGGTGTGATTCGTGGTAGAGGTTCTATTTTCCTTGGTGGTAAGGATAACACTAATGATGTTCTTTATGTTGAAGGCCTGAAGCACAATCTTTTGAGTGTTGGACAGATGGTGGAAAAAGGGTATGATCTACAATTCAAAGATGGAAGATGCAAGATATGTGAAAGTTCTGGAAATATGATTGCTACATGTAGAAAGACAAAAGGTAATATTTTTCACCTAAATACTGCTAGTGGGAGTTGTTTAATTGCTCAAGTAGATGAAAGTTGGTTGTGGCATAGGAGGTTGTGTCATGCAATTTTTTATAACATTGTCAAGGTAAGTTTCACTCAAGCAATAAGAGATCTACCTAAGTTAGTGAAGCCTACTAACACAATTTGTAAGGAGTGTCAAATGGGTAAACATACTAGAGTCTCCTTCCATAGAAAATAGTTTCATTCAAATGATTTGCTAGAGCTGCTACATACTGACCTCTATGGTCCCTCTAGAGTCAGAAGTATTCATGGAGAAAGGTACTTTATGTTGATTATTGATGATTACTCTAGAATGATATGGGTTTCCTTTTTAAGAGAAAAATGTGAAGCATTTGAAAAGTTCAAAAGTTTCAAGGCTATGGAAGAGAATGAGAAAGGCCTAAAAGTCAAGTGTTTGAGATTTGAAAGAGGTGGTGAGTTCACCTCCAAGGAGTTCAATTTTTTTTGTGAAGAACATGGAATCAAAAGAAATTTATCTGCTCCCGAAGCCCTCAACAGAATGGAGTTGCAGAAAGAAAGAATAGAATTTTTTTGGATGCTACTAGAACAATGATGATAGAATGAAATGTGCCCCAGATCTATTGGAGTGAAGTTGTAAGCACTGTTGTGTATACTTTAAAATGGATAAATGTTAATGGTAATTCTGGTAAGACCCATTTTGAGCTATGGTTTGGTTATAATCCTATAGTTAAATATTTCAAGATCTTTGGAAACAAATGTTATATCAAGAGAGATGATGATATAGGAGAGTTTGATGCAAGAAGTGATGAAGGAATATTTTTAGGTCACTCTAATAAAAGCAAGGCCTAATGATGCTATAACAGAAGACTGAGAAAGATGGTTGAGAGTGCAAATATCAGAGTTGAGGATTCTGCTAAATCATCCAAATATTATGGATATGATTTAGATGAAGATAATACAAACAAAGGGAAAAATGTTCAGACACCAAATCAACTTCAGATTATTCCATATATTTTGGTAAAACAACCACAATTCATTTTGGTAAATCAAGTAAATCAAGAAGCACAACCAAGTGCAAGTGCAAAAGAAATAACAAAAGAACCAGAAGATCGTGAAAGTCCCAAAACTCCAAGGTATGTAAAGCTAAATCATTCTGAAAGCCAAATTATAGGAGATAAGAATAAAGGAGTGAAAACTAGAAGAAAGATTGCATAAGAGTATTGCTTGATTTCCAAGATTGAACCTAAAAATGTCACTGAATCTTGCCAAGATCAACACTCGATGGAAGCTATGAAGGAAGAACTGACACAAATTGAAAATAATGACATGTGGAAACTGGTTCCTAGACCTAAAGACAAAAATGTGATTGGTACTAAATGGGTGTTTCAGAACAAGCCGAATGAATAAGGTGAAGTGGTCTGGAATAAAGCAAGACTAGTATGTAAAGGGTATTCTCAAATGGAAGGTGTTGATTTTGAAGAAAATTTTTCCATTGTTGCCAGAATTGAAGCTGTTAGATTATTTCTTGCTTATGTTGCATACAAGAACTATAAAGTCTATCAAATGGATGTGAAGTCAACATTTTTGAATGGAGAACTAGAAGAAGAAGTATACATTGAACAACTAGATGGATTTCAACTAATTTCCAAGGAAGATATGGTTTTTTGCTTGAAGAAAGCTCTATATGGACTTAAGCAAGCCCCCCAGAGCTTGGTATGCTAGATTGGAAAAATACTTATTGAAGCTTGGATTCACTAAAGGTACTGTTGATGGCAACTTATATTTCAAATTGGATCATGATAAAGAGTTAATTATAGAAGTATTTGTTGATGACATCATTTTTGGAGGAGATGACAATCTATGTATGAAGTTTGTTGATGAGATGAAGGGTGAATTTGAGATGAGTATGATTGGAGAGATGAAGTTCTTTATGGGATTCCAAGTTACCCAGTTAGACAAGGGAATTTTCATATCTTAGTCCAAATATGTGAGAGAGCTATTGAAGAAATTTGGGATGGAAGAATCAAAGCCCATTGGTACTCCCATAGTGATCAGATGCAAGCTAACATAGAATGATGATTCTCCTAAGGCAAATCAAACTAGATACAGGTCAATGATCGGTGGATTGCTCTATTTAACCCAGACTAGACCAGATATCATGAATGTTATATGTATGGTTGCTAGATTTTAGGTTGATCCAAAAGAATCACTTGTGACTGCTGTTAAGAGAATCTTCAAATATCTGAAAGGAAAAGTTGACTTTGGACTTTGGTATCCAAAGGATGATGATCTCACTTTGAGTGCATATACTGATGCAGATTGGGCTGGAGATGTAGATGATAGGAAAAGTACTAGTGGTGGTGCTTTCTTCCTAGGGAAGAAGCTGGTGTCCTAGTTGAGAAAAAAGCAAAATTCCATTTCTCTATCTACTGCTGAAGCAGAATATATTGCTACTACAAATAACTGTACTCAAGTGATATGGATGAAACAAATGTTGAAAGATATCAGGGTGATATATGAAGGGCCTATTGCCATATATTGTGGCAATTCAAGTGCAATAAATATTTCAAAGAATCCGGTGCTACACTCTAAGACTAAACATATATCAATCAAGTTTCACTTCTTGAGGGAGAAAGTGAATGAGAAAGAAGTCAGATTGCAGTATGTGCCTACCAAAGAATAGATTGCAAACATCTTTACTAAGTCATTGTTGAAGGATACTTTTGAGTATCTCATAGGAATGCTAGGGGTAATTACCCCTCCTGATAAGAAATAAAAGATGCATTTACTTGCATCAATCCGTGAGCTACATTGCTATATTCTGATCCAGGTTGATGTTTCTATGGCTGCTACTCAGGGGGAGTAGTTAGATGTGCAAATATGTGGTTCAGAATGTGTATATGGAAAGGTGATGGTTACCTTTTCCATTGATGTCAAAGGGGGAGAAGTGTAATGTGAAAAATATTTTGAGGAGAAGAGCCTTGTGGGAGAAAAGCAGTTCAGAAGCAAGTGTGTTGGGTTGATGGTATTTTTCACATCTTTTGTTGCCATCAATGCCAAAGGGGGAGATTGTTGGATGCTATGGATGCGATGCTGATATGTTGTTGTCATTGATTCCAACACTATTAGAATTTGGTGTATCAGAGGCTGTATATGTCGAGGATATTGAGAAAATTGTAAAAGAAAGTGTTCCAGGTTCCTAGTGGAACTGTGCAGGTCATGAAGGCATCTTGTTTTGTACATTGAAGTTTAGCTGCTGTGGAATAAAGGGTTTATTCTTGAGAGTATCTAGATCATCCATTGGAAATTTCAGAGGTCTGCGTATAGATTTGATCATGTTGTGGTCTGACAGTATTTCTGTGGTCTCTGTCATTGTTCCTAAGTGAATTTTGTGTGATTCTAGTAATCTCAATTGTTGCGAATGTTTCTCTATTTTTTCTTGATGTTTTTGGATGTCTCTAGATCATGCTCTATCTTTGTGGTATGTCCACATTGATTAGTGTGCTCGTGGTCAAAGATTTTTCTTGTGCACGTTTGGGTTTTCATGTTCTTGGCCGACATGATGGTGGTAACGTGTTGTGGATCCTTGAAAAGTTAAATTTGAATGTTTGGCATGCTCGTGAATATTGTTTTGGGTTGCATCATTGTTTTGGTTGACGGTGTTTAGATCCACTTTGAAAATTTAATTGTAAATTTGGGCCAACATTGCAAATATGTTTTATTTTCCTGGCTGACTAAGTTGTTGATGAAATCTCACATAGCGGATATATAAGAGCGATTGTTTCATCGGTGCAAAGTGTGCTTTGTGTGCTGGATGTGCTCCTGTGTGCTCTTGTGTGAATATAATTTGATTGCAGAGAAAAGTGTGAAGAAGATCGAGCGAAGTGTGAAGTAGTTTGAGTGAAAAGTGAAGGAGTTTTCTGTGCTTAATTGGAACTGTAATCAAGCTTGTACAAAAGCTATTTTCTTAGTTTGTACCCTCTAGATTTAATCCTATTCTGTATTGTTGGGAAGTGAGCCCCTTCTATAATTGAGCAGTGAGCTTTAGGAAGTGTGTCTGAATGCATGTGCATTCCCCTTTTTTTTTCATTATACTTTTAATAGGGTATAATATTGTGGACTAACATCACTATGATTTTTCCCCTAACAGGGTTTCCATGTAAAAAAAATCTTGGTGTTCTTTATCTCTCTGATGTGTTAATTGTTTATGGTTAATTACTTATTCATCAGATATGAGATTAAGTGAAGTAAAGTTTGATAATTTTATTATTTTGTGACAACTGATTCACCCCCCTCTCAGTTGTCTGTCCTTGTCTTTCCAACATTAGTATCTCTGAAGTTTGTTCTTAGCATACCCTTCATTTGAGAAAAGTAATGATCTGCTATTCTTTCACCAATTCTTTGTGTGAGTTGGCTAATACTGTGTTAATACCACATGCATAGATGCTGGAGAAGAGATGCTCATGGGAGATTCCTTCCTAATGACCCTAATCCTGATAACCAACTAGTTGAGTTTCAAATTTTGCTAAGAGATGAAGAAGAAGAGGGGGAAAATCCTTTTGCTGATGCATTTCCCAATTTGACCAGCTCTGAAACTTCATCTGAAGAGCAAGCTGCCCAAAAGCTGATTGAGAATCCATTTGCTTTGGCACCCCAACAAGAAAATATGGCTGGTCAAAATATAAATAGACCTAACCAACCATATTTTCCATTTCCCATCACCCACCAGAATGAAGTTGATAATATCAAGAACATTCCTGCTTCAGTTCTTCCTAAGTTCTATGGGCTTGTCACATAAGACCCTGACACTTTCTTGTTTGAGTTTGATGTCCTCTGTAGAAGCTATGACTACACTACTGATGCTCATAGGCTTAAGTTGTTTCCTACTACCTTGAAAGAAGCTACATTAAGATGGTTTATGAGCTTAGGTAGGAATACTATAGAGACTTGGGATGATATGAAAATAAAGTTTCTTGAGAAGTACAAAGAATATTGAAGGGTAGTGATATGAGAGGGGATGATAACTTCAGGATGCAACAAAAGGAAGATGAAAGTTTAGAGGACTATATTTCAAGGTTCCTATTTTTCTTGCAGAAATCTCCACATCATGCACTCAATGAAGAGTCCCAAAATTTTCTCTTCCTTAGAGGGATCAATGAAAATTGCATTGATTCTCTGGACCTAATAGGAGGAGGAGATATCACCCAAGTTCCCTGGGATGATATTAAAAAGATATGTTAGAACTGCTCCAAGACAACTCTAAAAAAAGGAAGAGGTTATCAATCCTCTATGGGTAAATCCTCCACTAATGGAGTTTCAAAGATGGAAATCACTCATTTGTTGGTAGATTTCAAGTAGGATATAATAAACAATATGGCTACTCAACTAAATACTCTTCAAGCAAAAAATAAACAAGAGGCAGAAGAAATGTTGGCAGAATATTGTCCTCATTACAAACAAAAGAAAGACTATAGATAAAAAATGGTAGCCAACATTGACAACATGCAAATTACACTATAAGTCAAGCCAGTTCAGGTTGATGATGATAAGGTTTTCTACATTGTACAAAGAAGACCATGGGCTCCAAGAAAAGGTATGCCACCAAATCCATTATTTTTTAATGGACCTTATTTCTATTCTTATGCATCTGGTAATCAATGGAAACCACCATACCCATCCATCTTGGAGGCTATCCACCTCAGCCTTGAAACAACCCTCCAAATACCTAGCCTGATTACCAAAAATCTCCATCCCAATGGCAACAATTCCAAGGGAATTGGTAGCAACCTCTAGGAAACTAGCAATAGACATCCCAATGGAGGGGAAGACAACAATGGCCAAACCAGACAACTGGTTATATGCATCCACCCTCACAGCCTCAGTAGCTTGCTATAATGCCACCTCCTACTAGTTAAAATTCTAGTACACCTAGACCTACTTAGTTACTAGTTCAACCCACACCTAACCCAAATAACAAACCACAACAACAACTAGTCTAATCTATAAATCCTAATCAATTTCCTGCATATGTTGTGAGTGTGAGTGATATTCATTTGCATTTAGGAACCACCTTGTCAACACCTTCCACTCCTATTATCATAGAGCTTCTTGTGGAAGAAGAGGAGCATCATAATCCATCTGATATCCTTGCTCAATCAAGTGTGCCCAAAAATCCTGAACCAATCCAACAGTCTGATGAAGACCCACCATTTCCTCAAAGGTTAGAAGTTGTTAAGCAAAAGGAAGAGAAGGAAGAAACAACCTTTGATATTTTGGATTAGTTGAAACACATATGTGTTAAGATACCTTTGTTCTAGGCCATAAAAGATGTCCTCATATATAGCAAGGAATTCAAGGAAGCATGTCTCAAGAAGCTAGGGAGGAAAAAGAAGGACCCCACTACCATTCATGTGGTGGGACAGTTGGTAGATATCATGCTTGGGAAAGTTACTATTCCTAAATACATTGACCCAGGTAGTCCTGTGGTAGGAGTCATTATAAATGGAATCCAAGTAAAGAATTCTCTAATAGACTTGGGAGGAACAATCAATGTGATGACTAAGGACATCCTGCAACAACTGAATGTTGCAAATATGAGACCTACTCCTACTGTCCTGCAACTTGCTGATAGTTCCACTATCAAACCAAATGGTATAGTAGAATACTTTGTTGTTACTATAGAATCTTGGGAGTACCCAACAGATTTCATGATCCTTTCCCCTAAAGCTACATTAGGAGGGTATCCCATTATTTTGGGTAGGCCGTGGTTAGCTAGAACAAATGCTTACATTGGATGCCGGTCAAGGGACATTACTATTTCTGATGGAAGAAGCACTAAAAAGCTTACTTTCTATCCCCCTGCTCAACCATCCTATGATATGGATAACCCCATATGGCCACATGTGGGAGAAGAGGCTGAGGAGGTCAATTTAGTGGCACAACTCATGATGATAGGTATAAGTCCTTTTCTGTAGCTTCAGGAAGAAGATGAAATGTTCTCATATAATTCAGAACCATTGTGAAGTGCATGAAGAATCATCCAGTTATTCCTATCCATTGCAAACACTTCTGCCCGTTCCTCCTACACCTTGATTTCCTGTAGCAACAGATATGATTCATACACTATTTCCACATGAACTAAAAGTTCCTAGCATAAGTGAAACAACCATGATTGAGTTGACCACACAAGTACAAGTTTCAGAGGGGAAGCATTTGAATATTAACAACAAGCTGATTCAAGAACAATAGTTTTCCCTGACAAACCTATTGAAGATACATCAACATGCATTTGCATGGGATTACAATGACATGAAAGTATTAGATCCAAAGCTATGTACTCATTGGATCTATATCAGAGATGACTGCACACCAGTAAGGCAACCACAAAGGAGAATCAACCCTGCATTGAGGGAGATTGTAAAAGGGGAGCTACAAAAGTTATTGGATGCAAGATTTATCTACCCTATCTCAGATAGCCAATGGGTGTCCCCATTGGTAATTGTGCCTAAAAAGGGAGGTAAATGGAGAGTTTGTGTTGACTATAGAGAACTAAACTCTGCCACCAAACAGGATCACTTTCCCCTTCCTTTTATAGACCAAGTATTGGATTCACTTACAAGAAAGCAATATTTTTCCTTCCTAGATGGATTTAGTAGTTATAATCAGATACAGATTGCACCTGAAGATCAAGAAAAGACAACTTTTACCTGTCCTTGGGGGACTTATTCCTATTCAATACTCCCATTTGGTTTGTGTAATGGACCTACAACCTTTCAAAGAGCAGTTATTAGTATATTCTCAGATATCTCACATGATTGTATGGAGATCTACATGGATGATTTTACTACATATGGTGCTGATTTTGCAGAAGAATTATAAAACCCAAGAAAAGTTTTGCAGAGATGTGAGGACCACAATCTTTCCTTGAATAGTGAGAAATCCTTTATGATGATGCATAAAGGAGTAGTCCTTGGCCATTACATCTCTCAAAAAGGAATTCAAGTGGACCCAGCCAAGATTGAGGTGATTACCAATCTTCCTATTTTTTCCAAGCAAAAAGATGTTAGAAGTTTCCTGGGACATGTAGGATACTATAGGCACTTCATAAAGGATTTCAATAAGATGGAAACACCACTTTATAATATTCTAACTAAAGATGTTGAGTTCCAATGGATAGAAGATTGTGATAAAGCATTCTCTGCTTTAAAGACAGCCTTAACCCATGCTCTTGTGCTCAAAGGCCCTAATTGCGAACTCCCTTTTCATATTCACACAAATGCATCTAATTATGCTATAAGGGCTGTCTTGGGACAAAAAGAGGTAGCAATTGAGAATACAATCTACTTTGTTAGTAAGAACCTACAAGGAGCTGAGTTTAACTACACAGTGATAGAGAAGGAGATGTTGGCAGTCATGTATGACTTTATATCATTAGGTGCACCTTTATTATAAAGTCAATATATGCCATTAATACATGCAATTTATAATTAATTACTATCAAAGCATAACTTTAATAATAATTATAATGTTATAACTCTATTAATAAACATCCTTTATCAATCCTACTTACACCATAGGCTAACCCACTACATGCTCTGCCCATCTAGATGCCTTACTAAAAATAGTAAGGTTGGCCTCTAACCACACACATACTTACTATAAATAGTAAGTTCCTCAAAATGGAACCAAAACCTTTGAATAGCTTAGCCTCAAAAAATACCAACAATCTAGAGAGGTAAACACTATCAACTGCCACCTGAAGAGCTCAATAATTCCCAATTAGACCCTCTAATCACTGAACACTAGCCTATGAGGGTCAACTGATAGGCTAATTCTCTAAACTCCGATGCTCACAAAAATGGGGACATTATAGCTAAATCCTGCTGTCATACTTGCCTTTTGTCCCTTTTGTACTTTATCATTTTCCATTGGTGGAGGGAATTTTGACTAGGACGCTTCTACGTCGTATAGATGTTTGCGCATCACATGAACATCCCTGACGAATTCTCAGATTAGAGGACATTGAGACATTACACTTCCTATCACCTATGAAGTGTAACATTCCTTGTGACTACAAACCTGCCTAGAAATGGCTCTTTTTCCTCCAAACATCCATTTTGAACATAGATTTTCATTCTATTCACCAAAACTCTCATTCTAACATTCATTCTTGCAACTTCTCACTTCACTCTATCAATTCTTCCACTCCATTCTTACTTCCACTCCGTTCTTGTTTCCACTCTCTCTACACCATTTTCTTGCAGGTTTCAAGTTCTACATCATTCTTGCACGTCCGTCTTGCACTCTTGAAGCTCTCATCCTTCCCGTCAACTTCTTCAAGCTTGTAGAAGGGAGGGTAATGCTCTGTTATATTATTGCATTATCAATATTATATTTAGCATATTTTTGTCTTTTCTTTCTATACATCTTGTCTACTTATTTCTTTATCATATTTTCTACATTGTGGTCTATCTATCTATCCATGGAGGTGGAAATGTTGAAGTGGGGGTTTTTGATTGAGGAAAACTCCAAAATATAGCCCCAACATTTTCTCATTTCTATGTGTGTAGGTTTTCTTTCATGTAGAGCTTACGAGAGGCCGAACCTACTATAGTTGCATTTATTTCTCCCTCTACTTGTCATTTTATTCATAGTTAATTTATATTTCATTTATAGTATTCTTCTTATTGTACTAGTTATATTTTTTACACATATTTAGCTTTCTATTACCTTTTGTTAAACTATTAGATTCTAGCATTCAGGTTGTCAACAAGCACTAAGTGTTTTGGATTGTAGACTCTACTCTTTGTTCGTACGAGACGCCAATGTGTCCTTGAGATGGAAATGTTTCACGCTATCTTCCATCTCCCGTGCTATTGTCTTCTAGCTGAGAGGTAGTTAGTCTATCACTCAAGACCTCTATGGTTTGTTCATTCAATTCCTAAATTCCTCCATCCTGAAAACCCAGAAAAATAGATTAGCTTTTCTTGCATTTTCCATCCCTTATTTTAACCTTCGTCATTGAGGTGATCTAGGGAAATTCACTCCCTTTAGGCCCTATTCATCTTGGGAGTTGGGAGTAGTGAATCCCCTCCTTTACATTTTGGTGAACTTGATGTGAACCATCCTTCTCTCATCATCCTTATTTAAAAAAAAATCACATATTAGGCTGTGTGGTTGATAGTGCATTGTGACACTCTTTATGAGCTTCATGACCCACTCAACTACCTCTAGCCACATTGTTAGGAGTTATCAAAATTTAGACATGGGATCTAGGAGGTTAAGTCCTTCCCATACTAGTTTTTCCTTTGATGAGTTCAATGTGGGACTATTCACCAAATATGCTCCTCGTATCCTTGAAGCTAGAACTCATGTTCCTACCCCTCCTGCTTCACCTTTGACATCTACCTACTCTTTGGAAGATGAACCCGCTCTCAAGGTCCCTGCGAAGTAGGTTTACTCCTTAGAGTTGAGACTCACAGAGCTTGTGAGATTCTTGGTAGGAGACAATGCTTTTTCCCAAGAAGCTCCTGTAGCTGAAAGTTTGAGATATTTGTTAACTAAAGATTGAAGAGGTCTAGTGATTATTCATGGTATTGTTGATATTTTAGAGACCCATGTTCCCTCATACACCTCTACCTCGAGTATTACTAAAGATGTGGGATTGAGGATCATTGGAAAATAACTCGAAATCTCAATGCCCAAGGTGTCGATGTTCATGATTGACACGGGTCCCTTTACTAACACCAACATCGTGCCTAAGCAAGATCACATAATTAAAGTAAATAAGGTACCTCTGGGCTTTAGTTATTCCACATCTAAAGCTCATGGAATCCCTACTTTTGGTATTGATTCTAGTACCTCTATCAACACTGGTGTTGGTGCATCTTCTAGTGTTGATGTCGAAGCCACTAGTGGCGGCGGTGCTAAGGGCTCTACTAGTGGGGTGTTGGTAGTTCAATTGGTCATACCTCATCTACTAATCTAGTTCTCAATGCTATTTTACAAAACAAGGGATACATGTAGAATTAGTTATCCAATTTGACTAGCTTCTCCTCCTAGCCTATGTTTTAACCTTTTATCCATCATAGTCCTCTTTCTATTTCCATTCTAAACACTCCTATCCCTTAGGGAGTGGAGATTCCAAAATTTAAAAAGTACAATGGTTAGGTGGGATTCATGGATGCATGTATCATCCTTCAATGTGTTGTGTACTTATTTCTTTCATAATGATGCACTTTTGGCCAAACTATTCTTGGATTCTCTCAAGGACATCACTTTGGAATGGTATTGTGCCTTTCTTGATAATTCCATTTTCTCCTTCGATCAACTAGTTAATAAGTTTCTCCAATAGTTTCAGGCCAAAGATCACTTGCAACAATCTCATCTGATGCAAGCAAGGGACTAATAAGAAGTTAACTAATTTTACAACTCAATATCAATCCATATTTTCTCAAAAAAATTATCCTCTTCCTAATTTTGATGTTCAAAAAGTGCTTATTAGGAACTTGCTACCTTCACTGCAAGAAAATTTTATTTTAATGAAATATCCTTCTTTTGCGCATCTATGTGCTACCTTGTGAGAGTACCATCAAGTGGTTGTCCAATACAGAGATTCATCATCACCCTCCCACTAGGATGGTCGTTCAGTCATGTCAGTCTCTAGAAAGAACAAGGCCATTGAAAACATGGTCTCTATTCCATTAGACAAAAAAATTGACGTAATAGAACTTTTACTAAATTGTCAAAATCATATAATAGTGTATTGCAAAAATTGTTGAAATATAATGTAATAAATTTTCTAGAGATTCGACCATTGTCTGAACCATATCCTTAATGGTATGAATCCCAAAGTTCTATCAATACCATTGAGTTGTTGGACATGACACCGAAAGGTGCATTCACTTGTGCCATATGATTCAGGACCACATTAATGATGAGACTATCCACCTCGACTGTAGAAAATAGAACTCTAACAAGTCCATGGAAAAGCCAAACAAACAACTATAGATATACACAAATTCTTTCTCGTTGGACTCGACTAATTTGGTTGTTGCTTTTTCATCATCTTTTGATCTTACCCCATCTGAATATGTGAATGTAGTCTCATTCACTCATATTTCTCCTGCAAAGCATGTGAATGCTATCCTTGACATTTCATTCACTTCACACAATATACCCTTGAATAAGGAGCTTTCTCCTCTTTACGTTCCTACTTGTATCAATGGTAATGTCATAACAGGAATTATGGTTGATCCCTCAAGCTATGTGAATTTCATTATGAAAGAGACCTTGTTTATCAATAATTTACATAAGGAGAAATGTGATGAGTCATAGGCTACCATTCACACACACAATGGGTTTTCTATTGTGCCTATTGGCATAATTTATTTGTCAGTCTCAATAGGACCTAGGACTATGCAAGTCCCATTTGTTGTGATTCCAAAGTCTAACTTATTCAAGGCGAGGCTAGGCATTCATGGATAGCCTCCATGAATGCAATTGCTTCTATGATCCACAAATGTCTAAAGTATCCCCACAAGGGTACCGTAAATGTTGTCCAAGACACTAGATACAAGCCACTGGTAGCACGTGGGGGGTTCTCCTTTGACCATTTTGGCTCACCCCAGTTAGACCTCTCCCTCCTAAGGGAGATATTTTGTATAGAGATTATTGTAGAGACAAGAATGGGGGATTGACATCAAAGGTTGGTTTTCCCCTGTCCCCTTATGTTGTTTCTCTGAAGGCCTACCTGTGTGCACAAAAAAATACTTCATCTTCTTCCCCTCCAAAAGGGAAGGACAAGCTTTATCTTTCCCTCAAGCCTTCCTCTTCTAGTTATTCTTTTGCACCTTCGAATTCCTCTTCCTAGGCCTTGGTGGAATCTTCTATTCATGCTACTATATTTGACACAGGAAAAGGAAAAGCACCCATGTTGTTAAAGTCAAAGCCCCGAGTTTTTTAGCTTCCTATTTTACCCATGGTTCCTTGACCCACGCTGTATGGCAAGGGGAAGCATTCTCATGGGGTTGTTCCTATGTTTTAGCTTTCGTAGCCTCTACATGTTCTTATACTTGCTCCAAGAGTAGGGAAAGGAAAGACGCCCATTGTTGAGCTATCTATCTCTATTCTTGGTTTTGTGTCTCCTCCTCCTACTTATCCCAAGGAGTCCACCTTTCCATCTGTAATGGTTGTAGAGGTTACTCCTATGGTTGAGTAGGATCCCTCGGTCTCTTCTCAGGCCACACCTTCTAGTGCCCACAACTGACATAACCGGCTTGCACATGAGTGTAAGCACCAACAAAAGGATTTGGCTAAGGAGTACACTACTTTGTAGAAGAGCAGGGAGGAGCCTACTTTTTGTGTCTGCTCCTTCTATTTTGGTTCCTTTTTCTTTTGTCTTTTCTTCTTTCCCAGTTCCAATCGCCTTAGTTCTTTTGGATTCATTGGCGGATCTTGATGAACCTCGCCCAAAAAAGGGTGTAGGTGTTCATTGATCCCTCGGTAAAGCCTCCCCTTCTTACCTCTCTCCTTGATATTCCTCCTTTCTTACAACCTGTGGACATGCCTCACACATTTAGGTGGTGTCCTATGAGGCTTTGTATCCTTCTTCTACTTTCTCTTCATCTATGGGGATTCCACATCCTCCAATGATGTGCAAGTATGAGGATGACCTCATTTCATGTGATGGTCATAATAAATTTTCATCCTCTCTTGAGTCTTGTTCCGATTTGGCCTATGTTGTCCTTGTGACGGAGGTGGCCCCCACATGCCCAGAGTTTGTCATTACACCTTCTCCTAAGGTTAGTAGTGACTCTCGGGTGTCTTATCCTACTCCCGCTCAGCTGACATATGGTACTCCTGAAAAGTGCATGTTCAACTCATTGGAGGATATCTTGACTTTGTCCTTGATATTTGAGATATCGGTGACCTTAGTATCACAAGAGCTCAGTGAAGAGGACCTTGATGGGACTTCTTCCTTGGCCCTTATCATAGGTGAGTCAGTTGGTGTAGCCCTTACTATCCCTCCCCTCCAGAATCATCCTCCCTCCCCTTGCAATGATCTATATTGGGAGTAGATTGACCTATTGGTGGACTCAGATTAGGTTTGCACCTCTTCTACATCTTTAGGTTAGTTTGTGTGATTATTTGTGTTCCCCCCCATGCTTGTCTATCTATGCTTGCGCTCTCACTTGGAGGACCCTTGCTACCCTTTGATGTAATTAAGTTCCTGCAACTCTCAGAAACTCCCAACACACACAAGCAATTTGGGAAATTGTAAGAGAGGGGGACCAACCACGTTCAAGGCCCCAGGTGATAGAGAGCCAAGAGTAGAAGGCTTCCCTAACTTACCTCAACTTAAAAAGGGTATTTTGAAATGAGGGATGAGAATGATGAGGACTATAAGGTCCTTCAAACACTCAGCAGACCTGAAACTAGTTTTTGGGTTCAACATTGTGCCTCAGGTAGCTCTCTGCCCGAGGACGAAAGCACAGTTCCAGGACAACACAGTGCATTGGCGTCTCTTAGGTGCGCTAGTGTCCATACGACCAAAGGACTAAAAAGACAATGTGAACTGCCAGAAAATAGGTTGACGACCTAGCTAATCACTTCTAAAGGGACAAAACAAAGCTATAAAGTAAGACAAATATGAATGAATATGATAAAGCAAATATATGAGAGTTAAGGAGACAAGAATGATCTCACAAAGGTACTTGTTTGCCAGCTAGCTCCACAAAGCACGTCCACCTACACACAAGAAAGAGGAAAATTGTTGGGGGGATGTATAGGGGCCTGCCTCAGTCAAACCCCTGTTTTGGTGTTTCCACCTCCACGGACAACCAAGATAGCAACTGTAGAGAAAAGTATGATAAAGAAAGAATAAAAGTAAAGAACACAATAACACTACAAAACAATATTAGGCTACCCAACCAAATTGTAGAGGAGAGGAGTGAAAAGCTTACCACCTCCACCAAGAGCGCACTAGCTAATGGAGGAGAAAATGAGAGGACTCAAGCCCTTGTTGCAATGGTGTTGTTCCACACTTGCTCTACGAAGTTGATGGAGTGTTGTTGCTACTACTATGGAATGCAAAGTGTTGCTTGAAAGCTTAGAATGCAAGAAGTGAATGCTAGAATGCTTAGGGAGTGCCAAAAAGAAGATGAAATGCATGAAGGAAGAGTGAATTTGAAGGGAGAATGAGAAAAATGGCCATATTCGGGTCAGTTGGTCGAAGAGGGGCGTTACAAATCGACCCCAATGGAAAGTGTATCACCTATGCAGGATTCAAATGCAGGAATCTTTCAAGGACATAAGCACACTGCGTGAACATCTATGCACCACGCAGGCATCCTTGATAGTTATTCTTCTGTTGACGCACAAAACAAAGCCAAGTGGAACGAAGGAAGTGAGATGATGTGGATTTTTTCTTTCGAATTTGGCTTTCTAAGGTGAGGAAGTGTAAAAGGGGAATTTGCATAAGGGGTGTGTTGATGGTGTTTTCTGCACAACAACAACTCAGACAAGATACAAGTATCCTATCTCTCTTGAAAGGTAAATCTCTATCAACAAGCCTCAAGAGATAACCCCAAGGTCTCTAATGTCAGGTCTTGACAATGCATAAACATCTCAGATAATATGTGAAAATGTTGGTAATCACAAGGGGCCTTACAAATGAACAATGTTGGAAGCATACTTTCATCAGATGCAACAATATGGTGATGCTTTTAATCCTAAAACTAACCTAGATTCAAAATAAACAACAAAAGAGATAAGGGTTTCAGAGAGATTTCTAAGACTAAAACCTAAGGTCAATCACAAAAATGATGAATGTTGTAGATGGACATATCCCCAATGAAACCAATCTCTATTTGATCAAGGACAAGCCTACAACTCCACATAAATGGTGTAATCTTCTAAGGAAACTGAAGATTTTCAAACTTTGAACATTCACATACCCAATAACTGGCGCAATGTAAATAAACATCCACAGTTGAACTTAGCACAAAATAAGGCCTAGACTAACTTTACACAACTTACCATCAACAAATCACTAAAAGTATGGATCCGAGATCGATCAACATCATTAACATTTCACCATCATTGCAAAAAAATTGAAATCTGACATCTAACATCTGAGAATCAAGAACAAGAAACCATAAACTGTCAAAGTGTAACACAAAGCTTGCCAAATCAACAATCCAATTACATTAACTTCTTTAGCATTACATAACAATTTCTAGTCTCTCTCCTCTCCTATAGCTATTGATTTGCATAATCTAACTTAGCCAATTCTGGCTTTTTACAGCCTCAAACTAGCTATTCTAACCTAGTCTAACCCCTTTTGCAAATGGGAAGGCACTGGCCTTTTATAAACAATTACATTTTGAATCAATAGCTAGGATTTAATTCATTCAATGGCTGCAATGGCACTTCTAGAAGCATCGAGTTGTTACATTTAATTTGGGAGCTCATAGTACATCATCATCCAATTGCATAAAAGTAGTTACATCATGGAACAATGAGAAAACAATATTCTACCAGCCTATCATTAATGAAAATTTTGATTGGAGGATGAAATCAGCTTCACATGTCTTCCAAAAACTCCTTCCCGCTGTAGACAGTTTGGGCACAAATTCTTATGCAGGCCCCACTTTTAATATTTGAATTGAACTCTTCCAGATTTCCCTTTTGGCACGAATCCATATGCAAGTCCCCATTTTAATATTTATTTAATCTTGAAAAACAGATATCATCATTAGTAGCTCACATGTTAAAAATCCAATCCATTTTTGGAAATTTTTATTTTTGAATTTTTTTTTCCATCTCAAGAATTTCATTTTCGGGAACATTTAAAATTTCAAGAATTTTTTTTCCATTTTTGAAAATTTTCCATTTCAAAAATGTTCGGAAAATTTCCAAGCAAAAATCCATTTTTGGAAAATTTCATAATTTTGAGGGGTCTTGGAAATTTCCAAAAATGGAAATTTGGGATTTTGAAGGGGTCTTGGAAATTTTGGGATTTCCATTAGGGACGGAAATACCCGAATTCCCTACAAGGTCAAAATCCCCTAAACCTCATAACTTTTTTTCTAGAAGGAATTTTCAAAAAGTTCAAAAAGCAACCCTAGCCTAATTTTTCATCCTCTATCCATGGGTGCAAAAAATAAAAATTTCTATTTTTGAAAAATTTAGGATTTTGAGGGGGTCTTGGAAATTTCCATCAGGGACGGAAATCCCATAATTCCTTGCAGGGTCAAAATCCCCTAAACTCCATAACTTTTTTTCTAGAAGGAATTTTCAAAAAGTTCAAAAA
This sequence comes from Sequoia sempervirens, assembly GCA_007258455.2. Lineage (NCBI taxonomy): Eukaryota > Viridiplantae > Streptophyta > Pinopsida > Cupressales > Cupressaceae > Sequoia > Sequoia sempervirens. The sequence continues at coordinate 111,792 of VDFB02196689.1, read as the reverse complement.
GCAACCCAGCCTAATTTTTCGTCCTCTATCCACAGGTGCAATTTTTTTTTACATATAACATTGAAAATTCACTTCAAAATCCCCATTTTCAAATTCCAAGACAGGTGAATTTCCCCTAGAGCCTCAAAATATTGCCTCCATCAAACCTAATCTAGACTTAATCCCAAAATAACCTCCCAAGAAGAGAAAAACCAAAATTTGACCAAGCCAAGAGGCAGAGATGCAAAAGAAAAAAGAGGGTCCCTACCTTCGGTGGGGCGTGTGTGCAAAAATTGCACAACAGGGTGCAAATTCGCTCCTATACATTTTGCCCCCACTTTAGTGATCACAAATATTGATGAGTGCTTCGATAAAGTAGATCGAATAAGTAGTAGAGTAAGAAATGTATACCTGAACCGTCGAGGAAGTAGATCACGATATGGTGAACTCGAGAGTGTAGGACAAGTAAAGGACCTCATAGCCCCACAAAACTATGAAGTTGAAGAATGAAAGCATCTTACAGGCCCACAGACTTGCAAGGAGGAAACTCCCAAGATCTCTCACATGAAGGAAGCCCCAAGAAGAAAGTGCCTCATAGGCTCGCAAACCTGCAAGGAAGGTGTCCTCGAAGATCTCTCACATGAAGGATACCCAAAAATTTCCTTACAGACCCGTAGACCTGCAAGGAAGCATCACCCAAGATATCTCACATGGAGGAAGCAGAGAAATCACCCTACATACTCATAGACCTACAGGGAAGGTGTCCTCCAAGATCTCTCGCATGAAGGAAATCCAAGAAAGTGCCCTACAAACCCGCAGACCTATAGGGAGGTAACCCCCAAGATATCTCACATGGAGGAAACCCAAGGAAAGTGCCCTACAGGCCTGCAGACCTGCAGGGGAGCCACCCCAAATATCTCTCACATGGAGGAAGCTTAGAAGAAGCATCCTATAGATCTGCAAACCTATAGGGAGGTATCCCCCGTGATCTCTCACATGGAGGAAACCAAAGGAAAGGGGACTCCACAGAGTCAAAAAGTGGCTTTACAGGCGCACCTGTAAAGTGACATGTTCACCCACAACGGCCATGTAGGCAAGTAAGTGGACAGTCACACAGACCGTCAATAAGTTAGTAAAATTTCAAAGGGGTCCCTTGGGAACCTGGCATAAAGAAGGGTTCCACTCAAGGGACACACTATTTGAAAGAGATGTTTCTTTCTTGAATTGATTCATCATCAAGGAATCCTTTTGAAAGATGTTCACTTCATTAAGGAATTCAAAAGGAAGAAGATGCCCCCATGTGAGGGGAAGGTCAAAGCTATTCCCACTTCAGAGGAAGGTTCTCAGGCTCTTTCTTTACGAACCCATGATGAAGGAAACACATTACATTAGGGTTTCAAGTCAAGAATGTGATTCTTGAAAAGAAGTTTGTGAAGATTCTCGAGAAAACATTCGTTGGCAATGAATGCATTTTCTAAAAATTGAAGTGTTGTAGAAAAGGCGTTTTCACACATGAGAGGGACACCTCAAGCAAAGAAGAGAGAAAAATAAAGGAAAAGCAAAAGAGAAAAGACAACATGAACAAAGCGCACAGGGGTAGCCTAATATTTCAAGGTTATAACTACTCATAAATATATATGTAAGTATAGTAATAGTATATAAAATGAATTGTCATCAACCCATTACTATATCATACCATGTGAAGAATGCATGAGAAAACAAAGTAAAAATAAAAAATTGGGTCAACATGGAAGGGAAGCCTAAATGCCCCCAACACTTTGCATTATCGCCAATTTATCAAAAATCAAGTCACAAACATGGAAGAATGATTATACAAATAGAAGAAGTTTTACGAAACAAAAACCATGCTTGTATCCAAGCACCAATAGGGGTGACAAGGATCATCTAGGCACATATAGCACGATCATGGGGGAACACATCACAACACACACACACACATCTAATCTAAAGATAAAGAAGAGGCCTCCCCCTAACATTGATTGACCAAGAGGTCATCCGCTTCCCACTCCAGATCATCATAAGGGGAAGGAGGATGAGCCTTCAATGGTGGAATATTAAGGGGAGGAGTGTCTGACCCTCTTGCAACAAGGGCTAGGGAAGAGGGCCCCGCAAGGTCCATCCATCGAGCTCTTGTGGAGCTAAAGTCAACAATTTCGCAAAGATAGTTGGCAAGGTCGAAACCTCATCCAAGGAGTTAAACATGCACTTTATAGGAGTGCCATGTTTTACCTCAATGGATGAAGAAGGTTGTGCCTGAGATTCACCACTAGGCTCACCGAGTGATTTGGGAGGGTGATGAACTCAGGGGAAGCCGAGACTGGTTCTGTCACTAGGACAGAACAAGTCAGTGCAAGACCACCTTTTAGAGAAGGTGGGATCCTCTTATGTCCTCCATTGTTAGAGGGACCACTCTCCACTTTCCGCTCCGTCGAGGGATGTGAACTTCCCACAGATGAGGCAAGAGGTGCAGATGAAGAGGAGGCAGAGAAAACCATAGTAGACACCATTGAAGTGTTTGTTATATTGATGGGTTTTGGGAAAGGTGGGACATCCATAAGGGACATCAAGAGAGGCAGCTCCACCAAAGGAGAAATGAAAACTTGCACCTTTTTAGGGTCAGGCACATTCCTACTCACAGCAGAAGTCAGAAGCGATACAAAACTAGACTGAATGGAAGCAGAGGAAAGGAGAGAGGACACAGCAGGAGGCCCTGATATAGGGGCAGTCCTCTCCTCTTCCTTCCTTTGTAAGGTGGCCTGCTTAGCCATGAGAGCCTTTCTCTAGTGCTTGCATTCACGTGCAAGGTGGTTTCTGTGACTCTTTGAACTGGAGGCCCGAGGGTGCAAAGGAACATAAGGCTCCTGCTCAACCATGGGAGTGTCCACTACACCCGTTTTTGGTAGAGGAACAAACTCCTGAACGAGAGCAGGAGGAGCAGGTTGAGAAGCAGTAAGGGGAGTCAACTCAAGTTCCTCGATAGCAGGTCTCTTCCCATTTACTAATTTTGGAGTAGAAGCGGTAGGAGACCGTGGAGGTCGAGACATAGAGGATTCCCCACTAGGATCTTTTCCTCTACCATACAAGTAGTACCAAGGTCCAAGAAATTTAGTAGGGAGGTTTGATATCCTGATCTTGGGTCTACGCCAAGGAGGGATCATCAGATTTAACAGGTAGAAGCCAGGCTTTCTCATCCAATACTCCTCCTAAGAGAGGGGAGCAGATGAGTCATCCTGAGAGGGGGCAAGATTCTCCTTCCCTTGTCAGGAAGAGGAGGTAGCTAGTTGTTGTGCTACATGAAGAGCCAATTTTGGCTGCCCCTTGTCCTCGATCTTATACTTCACATAGTTTTTGTAAAGTAGGTTCGTTCTTGGAGGAAGAAAACTAACTGGGGCAGGCCAAAATGGTCTAATGAATATCCCCCATGGGACACCAAAGGTTGGTATCTAGTGTCATGCACTACATGCAAGACACCTTCATGGGAGAACTTTAGATATTTATGGATAACAGAGGAAATCCCATTCATGGAAGCTATCCAAGGTATGTCTAGCTTCATCCTAAACAAATACGACTTTAGAATGACATTGAAAACTATGTCAATAGCCCTAAGTCCAACTAGGATGGACAAGGTTATGGAGCCATATGGCTTTAGAGAAAGACCATCATGCATATGGATGGTGGATTTTGTTTCTTTGTACTCTTTTCTATGTAGTGAGTTAAGCCACAACGTCTCTTCTATAATAACATTCACTCGACTTGCAGGGTCTACTAAGACTCTTGTCACAATGTTTCCATTGAGGCCAACGAGAATATAAAGGGGAGAGGACTTGGTATTTAAGGGCAAGTCCTGTGATGTGAATGTCACATCTGGTGAACCAGTTGTAGGATGTGCGGTAGGGGTAACCATGACCATGTTAACGTAGGCCTCAAGTTGAGTGATAGAATCAGTGGGATCAACAATCATGTTATTAGAATGTGACGGAAATAGATCCTTGTATATTTGCAATTCACTATTCACTTTCACCATCGATTTATTTGTATTTTGTTTGCTTCCATCAAGGAAAATAGTATCGTCTTCGATGTGGTCCTATATCTCATGACACAGGAACATACAACATTTGGTATCATGTTCATTAACTCGATAGTACTGACAATTGTATCTAGGGAAAATGGTTAAAGCATACATGATATCAAAATGCTGAGATCACAAAGCAAATATCATGAAATAAAATCCCAATACATCAACAAAATTGTGAGAACAAAATGCATAAAGAAAGAAATGGAAATGAAAACCCTCATGATGTGCTTCTCTCACTCCATTTCGTTGTCCTTCTTATTCCTTCAATAGATTTGATGTGTAGCTCTCAAATGTGATCAAATGCACTAAATATTGAAAGCAATTTGACGAAATGATTGCAAGGAAATCGAAGATGTGGTCTCTCCTAAATTGAGAATAAGTCCTCAATTTATAGATTTTGAAAAGATAATTGAATGGACAAGATTGAATGATAATCAACAGACAAGATTGAATGTAAGGATAAGTTAGAAGGGGAACTTGCACTTAAAAGTGGAGGACAAAATGAGTTAACTGAAAATAAAGAAAGTATTTATTTTCATCAAAATATACTTTTTCGAAAGTGGAGGAATGAAAGAGTGAAGGATGAGTTAAATTGAGAAAGAGAAGAGTTAATTGAAAATAAATAAATAAACTATTTATTTTCAACTAAAAGCTGCCATTTCGAAAGTGGCGAGTGGATTTGGAAAATAAGAGTCATGAGTGGAAAGGGGAAAGAGTTAAGTGAGATAGAAATTAGAAAAATGGAAGAGATAAGTGGTAATGAAAATTGGAAAGTGGAAGAGAAAAGTGGAAGTGAAGTGAGAGAAAGTGGAAGAGATAAGTGGGAATGAAATCTAGGTGAGGATAATTAAAGATTTAATAATTAAATAAGATGAATTATCCTCACCTTTCAAAATTAGCAAGTTTAGGGATGATTGGAATTGAAGACAAATTAAATAATTAAATAATTATTTAATTTGGGAGAAAAGATTAAGTAAGGGATTAAATAATTAAATAATTATTTAATCTAAGAGGAATAGTTAGGAAGAAATAGTGATGAGCATTAATTAAATAATGAAAATTATTTAATTAATGGTTTAGAAGAACAATAATTAAATAATTAAAAATTATTTAATTATAGGAAATTAGAAGAAGAATATTAGCACTAATTAAATAATAAATTATTTAATTAGTTTTAGGTAAAAAATTAGTCAAAAGTGTCGTCAGAGACCTAGGACAATTTTCAACGTCTACATTTTTCCCTCTTTGAGACAATGTGATTTTGAGTGTTGTTTCAAAGAAAAATTAAAGATCATTCCCAAGTAGATCGAGAGATGGAGGTAGGATGCCCCCTCAAGAGATTGTTTGTGCATTAAAGACATGAATGATCTCTCAAAATAAGAAGAATGTTAGAGAAAAATGAAATGCAATAAAAGAGATGAATGGTTAGTAAGGAGTGAAGAATGATGGTTGAAAGAGACGAAGAACAATCAGTAGTGATGAAACCCTTGCTTTCATAAGTGCATTTAATTTTAAAGAGCCATTTTTTATTTTGCAAAATGGATGTGGCACACCATGGCATAGAAAGCCAAGGCGATGATGCAGCTCCTTTTGCGTAAAAATTGACAATCGCAGACAAGGAATGTCCTGACTCATACTAAGGGTCATGTTGCCCCAATCTTTTTGTAAAGAAAAACCGCAAACAACACTCAAATAAAAGACAAGTCATGAGACATCCTCTCTCCTCTAAATCCTTCGTGGGACATCCTTGAGGTAGCTAGTAACACGACCAAAGAAAATCCAAAAGATAAGACAAAATAGACCAACAAGATCAATAGTCATTCAAATTATTTTCCAATAAGTGTTTTCCAGTGTGTTAAGGGATGAAGTGAGTGACGGGTTGACTGTTTTGACAAGGCCTAGTTTCAGGAGAAGAAACATGTCGTATAAGACGCCAAGTCTAGTTTCGATCATGCAACTACCTATATAAGGAAAATGACAAAAGGGGATAATGACAAGGTCTGGTTTCAAGGACACATCCTATATAAGACCATTGGTTTTGATCAATTTGACTGGTGTGATTGATTTGACAAATGAATGATTTGACTTGGAGACTTGTTGACTTGATTGTCTTGTTGAATCAGAATTTTGAAGTTCAGATGATTATGTCGTGTTTGAGTTGACATTGTCTGATTTATTTTGATTGACTTGATGAACCCTAAAAGGATTGACCTAGGGGGGCTCGGGGGCTCATTGACAGATGGCCTTGCCTATGTAGCAATGCGCAAAGACCTCGTAGTTTGACATGACCCTTGAATTTGTTTCGACAACAAATGATTGAATCATGATTTTATTTGACAACACCTAAAGACTGACCTAATGTCTCGAGGGCACATTGAAAAATGGCCTTGCCTACGTCTAGTTGCAGAGGCAACATACTTTGACAATGAAATAGACGGACATGACTGACTTTGACTCTATTTTTGGGTTTTTTTAGAAGTTATATGAATGTTTTGGGTTTTGACATGTTTTGATTTTTTTGGATTTTTGAAATGTTTTGGATTTTTTAGGACATTTTATAATTTTCATGGATTCTTTTAGGACATTTTATAATTTTTATGATTTTTTCAGGACATTTTGGGTATGTGCAGGATCATGATGGGCCAAAAAGTGGCGATATGATGGGTATGTGGCTGACAACTTTTTTTTAACCCAGAATTGATGAATTTAATAAATAATTATTATTCATTTTCTATTTGAATTATGACTAAAGTCTTGATTGATAAGTGATTGAAAGAAAACTTATCTACAAGCTTTCAAAGGTGCTCACATTTTTGAATCTTCTTCATTCTATGCTTCCTTACATGGATTCAAAAAAAAAATGGGTGACTTTAAGTTTACTGCGACCAAGTTAATTGGTGGACATACAAGTTTTATATTTTTTTTAAAGTTGTAATAAAAAAATCATAATTAATTATTTACTTGAAAAAATTACAAAACAATATGTGTCACATCTGAACATGAATCCTCTACTTATATCCAAAATATTATAAAAAAATATTATCATTTTGTTGTGGTTAGGGTGGTTAGACGGACACCTACTTCTTGGCCCTTTTCCCACGAAGTTGAGTAACTGCTACATTGAAATTTCAAATTTTCCTGTAAAATAGTTGAAAATTAAAAATCAAACCTAGTAGTTTAGAAACTAGGATTCAACTTGCTACCGGATTCTATTCTTACATATTTTTGGAAACTTATAGCAATATGAATGCTTATTCAATTTTGTATGTCAAGTTGCTAACTTTTGATTTTCACACTTTGCCAAAATTTTGTATTTTCCATGATGATCCTGCACATACCCTTTTATGATTTTTTTTTTGGCTTTTTTTAGGACATTTTATGATTTTTTATTTTTTTTGGCTTTTTTTAGGACATTTTATGATTTTTATGATTTTTTTTAGCATAGTGACTTCCAATGATGAGTGCAAAATCCAGTGCAGATCAAAGATATTTCCTCAGTTGGGTATAAGACAAACTGATAGGGATGGGATGGGACAAGGTTTATCATGAATGGGTGATGCAGGAGAAAGATGTAAGACGTCAACCATTTGGAAGTCATGATAAAAATGACAAGGCCTAGTAATGGATGTTAAATGGGAGATGATGGAAAGTAAAGGCCTTAGTATGAATCAGGGTGGAAGACCAGATAGAGTGACAGTAGATGACGAAGTAAAAACTGACTACTCATGGTGCCTATTTGTCAGGTTTTCACCATGGTACTTATCCAAGGCGCCTATTTACTAGGTTTTCACCATTGGATGAAATTTTTCTCTTTACTTTTTTTTTTGTGTCACCAAGATGCCTATTTGCTAGGTTTTCATTAGGGTGACCATTTTTTTTAAGACTTTTTCTCATTTTTTTGTATTTTTTTAAGGACTTTTTTCTCTTTTTTTTTTTTTTAAAAGAATTTTTCTCATTTAAAAAAAAAAAATCAAGAATTTTTTCTCATTTTTTTGTATTTTTTCAAGACTTTTTCCTAGCTCTCCGAAGCTAGATATAGAATTGATAAATTCCAAATCCATAGACTACCTTGATAATGCCTCGATCTTGTGTGGATGACTCTGTTGGATGAAAGGACCTTATTGGGATAAGGAGTACAAGTGGAAAATATGAAGGACAATAGATGTAGTGGATTAAAGAGGCTATGGTAAGATCCCTAATGTGCACACTACGTGGGCCATCAGGCTTTAGCCGAAAAGGAGTTTGGGAAACCAACAAGCTAGAGTATGAGAAGGGGTTGTCGTCAAAGGTCCACTGAAAAACATCACCAATGGAGGTCTATGATGGATATGTGAACATGGATGGATGGAAGGGAGTATATGGTATGAGTGAGAGTGACGTGGATAGAGACCTTGGATCAACAAGCTCTTTGTTTGACCTTTTTCCTTGATAGATGCCCCCAGTTATTTTTGATGGAGAGGCATACTTTGAGATCGACTTTTGTTCATTTTTACTTTTGACTTTTATTTTTGATTTGTCTAATAGCTTTTTATTTTGGCTAGGGGACTTGTCTTGATCTTCTTTTAATTTTGATTTTTCCAATAGCTTTTTATTTTGGCTAGAGGACTTGTCTTGATTTTCTTTTCTTTGCACTATATCTTTTAATTTTTTATTTCCTTTTAAAGATATCTCATTCATTGGGGCTTTTTCTTTATTCTTTTTTTTGAGATATAACTTGTTGATCCATTTCTATGATGTGAGTGGACATGAGTGAGATGGAGGAAGTAGGAGAAGGGAAAAGAATGTTTAGTGGATGAATGGGAGTGACAATGCCATCAATGGAATCTTTGGGACTATCCTTTTTAGTATTGTTAAAATCAAAGGAGGTTTCCACATCCTTAATAACTTGGCAAGGTGGCTTAGTAGAGGTGAAAATAGGAAATTCATATCCTAGCTCAGGGCAGGTGGGATGGAAGGATGATGATCGGATAACCTCAGTGGGGTCATGATCAAAGAGTGGGTTATCATAGATGTCTTGGTCAAACAAGGGGTTATCATAAATATGAAAGGATTGAGGGGAAGTAGATATGGAAAAGGTTTATGTATCATCAGGGGCCCAAAGGTTTCAATCCAAGCACAACCATCTTTTTGTGTTCCTTCTGCAACTATCTTGACATCATCATTAGAATTCTGATCTTTCTCAGTAGCATTAGGATTGTCATTCGTTGGTAAATTATCCATACGATATTCTCCACATCCCATGTCCTGAATTTGGACCTTGAGATTTGATGGTGGGGTAAATGAAGTGGGTGATTTGGTCAATAAAGATGGATCAATGTAGAGATGATGAGGCCTCTTGGTTGACAGACACTTGGAATTGAGTAGTCCCTTTCATATTGCTACAATATTGAAAGGGGTATAAATCACCTACAACTGTAATTTTAGTTCCCTCATAAGGAAATTTTAGACATTGATGGTATGTGGATGGAATGGCTTTCATGGCATGGATCCATGGTCGACCAAGAAGTAGGTTGTATGGTAGTTCAAGATCCAAGACTTGGAATGTGGTATCTAGTACTGCAGGTCCAACCCTGATAGGTAGTGTGATAACGCCCTCAGAAGAATGTTCTTCATCATCATATGCTTTGATGACAATGCTCTTAGTTCTATCCACACATGTTTCAGATAGGCCCAATTCCTTCACTAGTTTTAAAGTGAAAATGTTCAATCTAGCTCCGCCATCTACTAAGACTCGTCTGACCTTGTATTTATTGATGAAGACCTCAAGGTGTAATGGGTCATTATGGTTTGACTTGGATGTAGAGTAATCTTTGTCAGAAAAGGAGACTTGGTGAGAGTTGGCCGAGTATCCAACCATGACTTCAAATCAGTTGATGTCCAAGTCTGTAGGGATAGAGGTTTCTTTCAGATCCTTATCAAGGATAGCTTTGTGTTTGGGTGATATGCGTAAAAGCTCAAGGATGGAAATTTGTACAAGTGTCTTTCCAAATTGGTAAACAAGGTTATATTGGGCTTTGGACTGTGGCTTCTTTGGAGGAGGACCAGATAGAGTAATCTTAGCTCTGCGGGTGGTGACAAAAATTTTAGGTTGCTTCTTAATGGTGATTGTATTAACATAGTCTTTAGCAGCTTGAAGGTGGTTAATAACTTTGTAGTCAAAAGAGGCATTGGTATAATTCACATGGTTGTCTGTCTTTTGACCTGAACTGGAGGATTTTCCATTGTCTTTCAATGGATTCTTGAAAATCGTATGGTCTTGATTGGAAGTTTGTTGTCCCTCAACCTCTATGGTACCATTTTCAATTAGGTCTTGAATCATGTTTTTCAACTAACGACATGATTATGTATTATTCCCTTTGATGTGGTGGTATTCACAAAAAGCATTGTCGTCCCACCAAGAGGGTTTGAATTGTCCTAGATCATATGGTTTGGGCTCTTGGAGCTGTATGACATTTGATTGTACTAGCTTCTTTAGGATGAATTCAATGGGTTTTGGCAAAGGAGTGAATTGTCTTCATTGGTATTGTCTTGGTTGTCTTGGGGAACCTATTTCTTGGTTATTTTTTATTGTATTTTCCATTGGTGTGGGGATCTATGATGCATTGTTTTGTATCTGAGGTCCTCAGAGTGTCAGAGTGGGACCATTCCTATTGACCACCTTAGCATTGACAAAATCATTGTTGGTCACATGTTTGTTTCTTGCCCAATATTTACCTTCGTCATTGGAGGAAGTTTGTTGTGTACTTTTACTGACATATGAAAGTTCACCTTGGGAAATTAATACTTTTTCTAATGTCATACCTTTTTCTACCAAGTCTAAAAAAATTGTACAATAATGTACTTGTAGTGGATGTTTTAATTTGGATATGAGATTCTCAAAAAACATGTCAAATTTCTTTTTTTAGGAATTTTAATAGGACATCGACTTGCCATGCTACGCCGTCTTTGGAAAAATTTAATGAAAGTCTCACCCTCGTCTTGTGTCATGTGGCATAGGGTGGCTATTGTAATATCGTTCTCAATGTTATAGGCATAGTTTTCCATGAACTTGTTGGCTAAGTCATCCCATGATTTTATAGATCCTTTAGGTAATGAAAACCATTCAAGTGCAAGACCAGAAAGAATTCTAGGAAACAATCTCATCAAGTAAGTGTGCTCAAAGACCACATCTACACACGCCATGGTAAATTCCCTTATGTGTTCAAGCAGATTTGTCTTTCCCTTATAGTTAGTAAAGTTAGGTATGATGTAACCATGAGGGAAAGGTGGCATATAAATGCTAGGATCATATGGATATGGATGTAAGTCATGCGACGTGTATGTTTTCTTGTTTGATAGTTGCATTCCTTCCACTTGTTTTTGTAAAGCAGCCACTTGAGAAGTCAAGGCATCTATTATGGGATTTTGGGTGACATTATGTTGAAGTGCCATGTTTGTATTATGCTGAGATGACATGTGGTGCATGTAGGATGGATTTTGACTGTGTCCATAGGTATGAACGTGTGATGTATATGTTGGAATGTGTGAAGTGTCAATGTTGTATTGTATCTGTCCGTGTGGATTTTGATGTCCAAAAGAGGATCCATATGGTATGTTGAAAGAGTTTGATGTTTGTGTCATTTGTGATCCTTGTCCTTATTGAAATGGGTTATAGCCATGTGAAATTTTTATGTTTTGTCTAGATGGAATGTTCATTTTTTCCCTTGCAAGGTGTTGGTATTGACAAGAGGACCTTGTGACATGGTGTTTGTGTTTGATTGAGATCCTTGGATAAGAACCTTTCTTGGCTTAGGTTTACTGAGGATGTTATATGTGAATGCCACTAAGGCTTGAGATGATGACCCCAAGGAAGTAAATGTTGAGCCCAAGGGTTGTGATGTGGTTTGTTCCATGGACTGTGACATAGATTGTGTTGTTGGGATAGATGAGGTGTTGGTGGTTATGGTATTTTGGCTTGTCGCTTCAATAGGTATGGAAACTATAAGTTGTGGTGAAGATTGTCCTTGGCTTGTTTGTGTGTTGTCTTTTGGTGGTGTTGCAGCGTGTAAGGTATCAACATAAAATCCTTGGGGTAATTTGACTCCTTCATGCAATAGCTTAGCCAAGAATCTTTAAGGGTCTAGAATGACAATTTCATCCACTAGAGAGGCAACTTCAGGATTTTGAGCAGCAACCTCTACCTCTTCTATGTATACATTTCCATCTTTATCCCTAATGAGGAATTGTGCAAAAAGATTTGTTATCTTTGGTTGCTCATGAGATGAAGGTCCCAAATTTGTGTTGTCTTATGTTCCAAAGGTATTGTCATGTGGATCATTAGATGTGTTGTCAAGATTTAAAGTGGTAGTGTAGTTGTAAATTTATTCATCATAATTAAAGAAATCCATGGCTCTGTGCTTCTTTTGAAATATAGTTTTAACCATAAAAATATTTTCTCAAAATGGGGAATGCAAATGATATGAGATTGAGACTATGTTTTTGGTATTTTTGGAATAAGATATGCCTAAATGTAATGCAACTATTTTTTGGTATTTTTGGTATTTTGAGAATGCCTAAATGAGGTAATGACAATTCCACTATAATCTAAAGTATGACCAAGTCTAAAAGTGGAATGATGCTAATGCAAAGTGTTATGAAAAATATGATATGTAGTTGAGATGACCATGGTATGAACTATGTACCTTTGTTGTGAAACTTAAGGAAGGAGTTACTAGCCAACCTAATATAGTCCAATGTTTCTAAATGAAATTATCAATCACCTCAAGGAGAGTGGATGACAAGTGACAAGTTTGACAAGGTGAGCCTTAAACTAGACTGACGAGTTTAAAGGTTACACCAAAATGACAAGGACTGATGTGGAAAATGATAAGGTCAATAATAAATTTTCTTTGTAGCAATGGGCCTATGACAAGATATTTTAAGTTTCCCTACTCCAAAGTTTTCAAAAAGGTGTATGGAACCTAAGATTTGTTTAAGTGATGCAACTAAGCTAAATGAATGCGATGGAATGATGGGAAATGAAGTGAGAAAATTTTTGGTTTAAACAACTTGTTTGGAAAATGTTGGCTTAGTTTGTGTCAAAGTTGAAATGTTATCAAATTTTGGTGTGATGTTTGATTTTTTTTTACAATTTTTTGGATACACACACACAAGACACAATAGACAAAATTTTTTTGAGTTTGTTTTCAATCATGAGTGTTGCTTGATTTTAGCAATACAAGCACAAATCTTGAGTTTGGCAAGGACAATATTTGCTAGATTCCATGCGGGTTTCCCCAACCACACTTATTCTTAGTGGATGAATCTAGAAGCTTGGCCACACGGGCTCCCCCTTACAATGCACTCACTTCTCAGGTCAACCAAGCTTCCAGCCCCCATAAATCTCCCATGGTAGGCTCATCATCTCTACTAAGAACTACGAGAATGTGGATGCCTTCACAACAACTTTTGCTGCACTAGAAAATAGATGGGATTTTGGCCACTAAACAAAAGGGTTCTATTAAATACTTGGGGAAATGACACCTCATGAGCGTATATCAAGCCACTTAAGGCTTTAACCAATCTACTAGGGGCTCTTACACCTTTTACAAGAAAAGGTCGGTACCCATTTTCGAATGGAACTACATGGCTAAGGCCTACATACCATGAGGACTTGACAATTTAGACTCATCCTTTTATATACTGGCCCGAGCAAAAAATCGGTTGGAGTTATTCCCTCTTTCGAGGCAGGCCCCTCTAAGGTTCAAAAAATAAAATAGATGGGTTTGGCTTTCTGATCACCTAGTTTGCACAAGGTGAGAGCATAATCACCTACCACCTTCAAGCACAATCAAGAAATGTCCTTTAACCTCCTAATTAAATCTATGTGAAAAGACAATTGTTCATTTTAAAGCACCAATTGAAATGTTTTCTAATCTAAAAAGACAATTGGTTTCAAAATCAAGTTGTTGGTTGAATATTTTGTAAACTTGTGAGGTTTAGCAAATGGTGGTTTCAGCCAAAGTGTGTGAGATAAAACTCTTCTAATTAAGGGAAGGCTCCCCCTTTTCTACTAACTAAAACAAATATGGGTGAAACGATAACCTTTCCTCTTGTTTCATGAAAGATTAAATCCTTTTCTCTTTTCAAAAAAGTAACATTAACTTTTAAATAAACTCTTCCAACAACTTGTAATAAAATCAAGAGAAAGGAAATGAAGTTTCTTGAAAGCTCAAAGACTTCCGTCACTTCCGTCACTTCCTTCGGGACGGGAAAACAATTTCAAGCACAAAGTCTTGAAAATATGAGATCCTATCTACCCTTTTGAAAGATAATCTAATGACAATATACAACACAAGACAACACAAAGTCTGCAAGTATGATGTATCTATTAATTACTACAAATGAGAATTATTATGAGCATAAAGACTAGCAATTTTTCTTAACTTCTAAACTCAAATTATAAATTCAACCTTCAACATTCACATCACAAAGTCTGCAAATATTTCAATTGAAGCTCTCTTTAGCAATCTTCCACAATCTCCAAATAATCACAAAGCAATGCTCCAAAATGACATAAGAACGCAATGGATGCAAAGTAGGACTTCAAATCAAAGTCTAAAATTTCCAACTCTTTGATATTACTTGAAAAAGAACAACTTATAACTATAAAGTTCAAAGTCTTTATGAGTACAAAATTTTGCAAAGTTTTCTTGCTTGCCAAAAAGATAGAGATTATAAAGGACCCTCTCAAGTATTTATAGGAGAGAGGTCATGAGAAAAAGGTGGGAGGATCCCAACTAACTTGAGAAATTCTCTCAACCACCAACTACTTGCAATTGACTTATTCAGAATTATAGGTCCTATTGTAATTTGACTTGTAACTTTATTACATGTAATTACAATCTTCAATAATGCGAGTAGCATGGCCACTTGTCATTACAATTTCTGACTTTACATGTAATTTGTCAAAACAAAATTAAAAATGCATAATTGAAATTATTCTAAGTGTCCAAGACACAACTCTAACTACATCATCCTTCATCTGCGATGATCTTCATGCTGCTTTAGGATTTTAGAACTTGAAGTATTTAGGATTGGTGAAGACATCTCAAACTTGGAATGGGAATTTGCATTCTTAATGATCTTTGTGTCCTTGGTGAGCTTCAACCTTATCACAGGCTTGGAGTAGTACCATTTCTTTAGGAAGGAAGTTCTTCTCTTCATTGCGTTCTTTTTCAATGCTTGATTTACTTTGTCCCTAGATGGTTTCATGAGGATTATTGACCTTTGGGCTTCCCCATGAATTATGGTTGTATCTCTTCTTCTTTTGTTCACTGATGAAGAACCCATAACACCTTATTCAAGATAAAATTGTTATAAAACAATGCCCATGCCTTGATTTTTTGGTTTGATAAATCATGTGTGCAAACAAGACTGACAAGGGAAGGGATAAATTGATGCAAAAATGGGCTCACAAGTGAATTTCGGGTTTTGGAAGGCTGACAACAAGTGCATAGTGAAATAGGGATTTTTGGAAGCCATTGCAAGTAAAAAAGTGAAAATCAAAAAAATAGGAAGTCATTGCAAGTTTATTTCCTTGTGCTAACTTGTAGTTGTATTTTAGACAAAAATGCCCTACTTGCAATTGATTGGAAAAAATCCCAATTTGCTTTCTAGGGCATTTTTATTCTTTTCTTCTTTTCTAGAAAATGGTAATGAGATGGAATGAAATGTGAATGAGGTGAAATGAACATGAAATGAAATGGAATGAAGGGTGTATTTCAATAATGGAGGTATTTCAAAATAAATGGCAATGAAAGGACATTTCAAAGAAGAAGAAAAACATGTTTTTATCATATGCAAACTCAGATTTACACAATGGCATCCCAAAAAGTCAGAGATTAAAGACATTAAAATGAAGAGAAACAACAAAAATAAAGAGGAACAGACCTGCAACAAGAGAAATCAGGTTTTCAAAAGGCCATTACAAGTTCATTCTTCAGAAATCGAGTTTTTTATGACACATTGCAAGCTTAAAAACTCAAATCAGGCTTTTCAAGGCACTTTACAAGTTAATTTTTTAGAAATCGGACCTTTTTGGAGTCATTAAAAGTTACTTAACTCAAATAGGAACTTTTAAAAGTCATTGCAAGTGACTTTAAGTGAAATTAGAACTTTTTCAAGTCATTGCAAGTGACTTTAAGTGAAATCAAAACTTTTTCAAGTCATTGCAAGTGACTTTAAGTGAAATCAGAACTTTTTCAAGTCATTGCAAGTGAATTTAAGTGAAATCAGAACTTTTTCAAGTCATTGCAAGTAACTTTACTCAAATAGGAACTTTTAAAGTGAACAAAAAGTTCCTACAACTTGTAAGTTATATAAAAAGTTCCTATAACTTAAAATTAAAACAAAAAGTAACTTGCAATAAGAGCAAAAAGTTCCTATACCTGTAAGTTACACAAAAATTTCCTATAACTTAAAATTAAAACAAAAAGTAACTTGCAATAAGAGCAAAAAGTTCCTATCACTTACTTGTAATAAAAAACCAAAACCCCTACTTGCAGTGATGCCCTAGAAACCCGAAATTGACCAAAAACATGAGAAATATGACTCAAAATTTCACGAAAATGGACGAGAGTGAATGGAAAATGTTGGCCAAAAGAACTATAGATCCAAAACTAAAATTTTCTAACCTTTTCACCTCGTAAAACGTGCCTTAGAAGAGAAAATCTTCAAATTTTATCAAAATTTTGATTGGTTATCCCAATTTTTAACTAGTCAAAAATTAGGGACAACACAAGTCTTCGACGAACACCCTGCATCAAAATCTCATTAATAATTTCATGCCTCCATTCTTCGACAAGTGAATGTTTTGATTTCAAGTCTCTATCAAACGAACTTGCCAGAAAGTAAACTGAATTAGCTCTGAATCAACAATTAAACTATGAAGAAAAAGGACATTAATCTAAATTAGAAATTGGAAACCAATCTAAAGTTAGAAATTATTCTAAATATAAAGTTAGTCTAAATTAAAAATTAATTTAAAAAGCTAATCTAAAATTAAAAATTAATTAATCTAAATTAGAAACTAATCTAAATTAAAAGTTAATTCAAATTAAAATCTAATCTAAATTCTAAAGCTAAAAACTAATCTAAACTAGAAATTAATCTAAAATTAAAAACTAATCTAAGAATTAAAAAAATAATCTAAAAATTAAAAGCTAATCTACAATTAAAAATTAATCTAAATTAATAATTAATCTACAATTAAGAATTAATCTAGAATGAGGTTAATTCCACCTTAATTTGAAAGGATTTGATTAATTTAAGCCATGATTAAATGTAATTTGTTGTCCATTTTAAATACTTTGTTTGCATGAAATGTGAAATTTGTTATTGTTCTTTGATCCAAATCCTAATTAAGACTATGTGAGAATCGTAGGATTCATTTTAAACCACAAATAAAAAAATTTGTCATCAATTTTAACCCTTAATTAGGCTATGTGAAATTGTGGTCAATTTAAAACCCCCTAATTAGCATTAGATGAAGATTTGTTGTTCATTTTAAACCAATTGAAGCAATCTTCAAAGAAACTCTGAATGTTATATTTTCTTCCAACCACGCAAATCTACAATCAAAGTCACCAAAGCACCTAAAACCCCTACAAAAACCCACAAAATTGGATCAAGTGTAATGCATGTTCATGTCGAGTTCACCAAATGTATCTAGGGAAAATGGTTAAAGCATACATGATATCAAAATGCTGAGACCACAAAGAAAATATCATGAAATAAAATCCCAATACATCAACAAAATTGTGAGAACAAAATGCATAAAGAAAGAAATGGAAATGCAAACCCTTATGATGTACTTCTCTCACTCCATTTTGTTGTCCTTATTCCTTCAGTAGATTTTATGTGTAGCTCTCAAATGTGATCAAATGCACTAAAGATTGAAAGTAATTTGATGGAATGATTGCAAGGAAATCGAAGATGTGGTCTCTCCTAAATTGAGAAATAAGTCCTCAATTTATAGATTTCGAAAAGATAATTGAATGGACAAGATTGAATGCAAGGATACGTTAGAAGGGGAACTTGCATGTAAAAGTGGAAGATGAAATGAGTTAATTGAAAATAAATAAAGAAAGTATTTATTTTCACCAAAATATACTTTTTCGAAAGTGGAGGAATGAAAGAGTGAATGCTGAGTTAAATTGGGAAAGCGAAGAGTTAATTGAAAATAAATAAACTATTTATTTTCAACTAAAAATTGTCATTTCAAAAGTGGGGAGTGGATTTGGAAAATAAGAGTCATAAGTGGAAAGGGGAAAGAGTTAAGTGAGATAGAAAATAGAAAAATGGAAGAGATAAGTGGGAATGAAAATTGGAAAGTGGAAGAGAAAAGTGGAAGTGAAGTGAGAGAAAGTGGGAGAGATAAGTGGGAATGAAATCTAGGTGAGGATAATTAAAGATTTAATAATTAAATAAGATGAATTATCCTCACCTTTCAAAATTAGAAAGTTTAGGGATAATTGAAATTGAAGAAAAATTAAATAATTAAAGAATTATTTAATCTAAGAGGAATAGTTAGGAAGAAATAGTGATGAATATTAATTAAATAATGAAAATTATTTAATTAATGGTTTAGAAGAACAATAATTAAATAATTAAAAATTATTTAATTATAGGAAATTAGAAGAAGAATATTAGCACTAATTAAATAATAAATTACTTAATTAGTTTTAGATAAAAAAATTAGTCAAAAATGTCATCGGAGACCTAGGACAATTTTCAGCATTTACAACAATAGGTACTTGTATCATTCCAACTAGGGTAAGGTTCCTTAAGAGGTTTAGGGTTCGGCAAGGCTACGATCTTATCCTTCACTAACTTTTGCAAGATGGAAGAGTAAGATTCAACTAGCTTTATGAACTTTCGGTTGTGTTTGAGGCCATTGTCATTTGCATTGACTACTAAATTTGCAACAACTCTTCCTTTCCCAAAGATCGATATGATGGACTTTCCTTCAAAATGAGAGTGCAAGGAGGACCCCCCAAAATGAACTACCATCTGTTGATACTCTCGTAGGGCTGCACACAAATGTTCAAAAGAAGGGTATTTCATAAGGGTGAACTTTTCTTGCCAAGGCCTTTACAAGTTCCCTATGAATACTTTCTGCACATCAAAATGAGGCAATAGATATGAGATTTGTGAGAAGAGTGCTTGATACTATGCTATGAAATCAGTGATCTTTTCATTATCACCTTATTTTCATCATATGAGATCCAAAAAGGTCATCTTCAACCCGATGTTAGCTTGGAATTGTCGTAGGAATTGGTTTAGAAGTTGGTCAAATGAGAAAATGGAATTATCAGGCAAGGAACAATACCATTCAAGTGTTGTATCCTTGAGAGATTGAGGGAATAGTTTTTCCATCAATGCATCATGATGGAAGAAATATGTGCATAGGGAATTAAAGGCAGACACGTGTTTGTGGGTCCCCTTTTCCGCCATATTTTTTGAATTTAGGAATCTCCATTCCTTGAGGGAAGGGAGTGTACAAGATTGCAACTGACAACGGGCTATGCCAGAAGAAGGGTTGGAAGATAGGCTGGGCAGAGGCTTGGGAGAGACTCGCCAGTTGGCTTTGCATCTTACCTATATTATGAAGAAGAGTGTTCAAAATAAGGTCATTAGAAGATATAGGGCTAGAGGAACCTCCTTCAAAACTGCCACTAGAGCCACCGCTAGAACCACTACTAGAGCCACCACCACCAATAGGGCCTCCACTGGAGCCACCTCCGCTTCCAAAGCCACCACCATGACCTCCACTAGAACTGCTTCCACCAACACCATCCCCGTTTCCTAAGCCACTACCACTACTAAAGCTCCCATCACTCATCCTGCCAAAGCATCTACCACTAGAGGTGATAGGAGGGGTGAACCTAAAACCCAAGGGGATCTTGTTCACTTTGATAGTTTCGGATCCTTTGTAGGAAAAGGGGATGTTTATCGTGGGTACGCCATAAACATGTATACATATGTAGGAGGCATCAACAGTCCTAGTTGTCTCTCATGGTCTTCAAAAGTGACTCCTTGTACAATGTTAGGATTGTTTGGAGGAGCACATGCATCGGTCAGACTATAGAGACTAGCCAATAGTTCTATGTCTGGTTAGTCTATTCCCACCATATACTTTAGTTCACTGATAACTTGGGCAGCCCTAGCCAACTTCAGGTATCTTTCCAAATGATGTTCCAAGTCACCCAATCCTTTGCTGAGGGTGAAAACATATTTTGTAGGAATATGAACAACCTCATGATTGTCAACCAACGATGGTGTAGGAGATGTAGGAGGAGTGGTAACATGATTGGTCTCATCAGAGAATCCGACCTCGCCCCTTGAAAACTACTCCTGTGTGGCGAGACCAGTGGTGGATCCAGTAAAAAGTCCTGTAGAGAAACCAATATGACCTTCATCCTTTCCATCAGAAGGTTTCATATAATTCTCCTAATAATATACCCAGAGGTTGTGGAATAAGTTGTGATGCTCATAAACCTTCACAACACTTAGGGGCACAATGATCGCAAGGTATAAGGGAAAATACTTAACACCAATAGATGAACAGACGTTGGTTCACGTTGGTTTCACCAAAATATGTAAGAGAGGGGGACCAACCATGTTTAAGGCCCCAGGTCATGGAGAGCCAAGAGCGGAAGGCTGCCCTAACTTACCTCAGCTTAAAAAGGGTGTTTTGAAATGAGGAACGAGAATGATGAGGACTATAAGTTCCTTCAAACACTTTGCAAACCAAAAATCAGTTTTGGGGCTAGGCGAGCCAGTTTTTGGGTTCAACACTATGCCTCAGGTAGCTCTCTACCCGAGGACGAAAGCGCAGTTCCGAGATGACAGTGCAGCGCACTGGTGTCTCTCAAGTGCGCTAGCATCTGTACGACCAAAGGACTAAAAAGACAATGTGAACCGCTAGAAAACAGGCTGACGACCTAGCTAATCACTTCCAAAGGGAAAAAAACATAGCTATAAAGTAAGAAAGATACAAATGGATATGATAAAGAAAATATATGAGAGTTAAGGTGATAAGAATGATCTCACAAAGGTACTCATTTTCCAGCTAGCTCCACAAAGCACACCCACCTACACACAAGAAAGAGGAAATTTTTTTGGGGGATGTATAGGGGCTTTCCTTAGTCAGACCCCCATTTTGGTGTTTCCACCTTCACAGACATCCAAGATAGCAACTGTAGAGAAAATTATGATAAAGGAAGAATAAAATTAAAGAACACAATAACACTACAAAACAATATTAGGCTACCCAACCCAATCGTAGAGGAGAGGAGTGAAAATTTTACCACCTCCACCAAAAGCTCACTAGCTAATGGAGGAGAAAATGAGAGAACTCAAGCCCCTGCTGCAATGGTGTTGTTCCACACTTTCTCTATGAAGTTGGTGGAGTGTTGTTGCTATTGCTATGGAGTGCAAAATGTTGCTTGAAAGCTTAGAATGCAAGAAGTGAATGCTAGAATGCTTAGGGAGTTCCCAGAAGAAGATGGAATGCATGAAGGAAGAGTGAATTTGAAGGGAGAATGAGAAAAATGACCATATTTGGGTCAGTTGGTTGAAGAGGGGCATTACAAATTGACCCCAATGGGAAATGTAACTCCTTTGCAGGCTTCAGATGCATGAATCCGTTAGGGACGTAAGTGTGACACGCGAATGTTTTCACGTCGCACAGGCATCCCCGACAGTTATTCTTCTTCCGACACAAAAAAAAAAAGCCAAGTAGAATGAAGGCAGTGGGTTGATGTGGATTTTCACCTTCGAATTTGGTTTTCTAAGGTGAGGAAGTGTAAAAAAGGAATTTGCATAAGGGGTGCAAATTTGCTCCTATACAGAAATTAAATAAATTTAACACCAACAATCAACAACACATTGTGGAAGCTTATTGTTCAATGGTTCCTACAACTTATGTGAATTGCGTTCAAACTAGAAAGTATTATAATTGTAGCCTTGGAGATTGAATAAATACATAAAAAAATTAAATCAATTGATTTTTTGTAGGCACCAATATCATCTACAAGTATGTCTCCTTGTTTCTCCAACTTATTGCAATTCTCCCTTCTTCACTTGCAACTATATTTTGGAAATAAAGAACACACAACTCCAATACATTCACCAAAGTGTTTGATGTTGATTTTCACCTTCTACCTACAAAATCACACCTAAAAATCACTCCCACAAAAATCCATGCCCCCAAACTTGTAACTCCCAAAATCTGGAACCAAAATCAAAACAAACAAAGTCAAGAATGAAAAATTCTTGCAGCCACTAACACCAAAAACTAAGAAACCTCCAAATTCATGCCCCTACCTAGAATAATCAATTAATTGAATCAATTACAAGTTTCTAACTCCCCAATGCATGTTTGCAACACTTTCAGCCAAACATGCCTCCACTAGACGACACCATTATTCTCCCATTCTCCAATTTGAAATTTTAATTCAACTTTCTAGTTAAATACCTCATGGGAATCCAATTCTTTCCAAGATAATTATGGAAAATTAAATGAAAATTCAAACTTATAACCTCCAAGGAGCCCATGCCCTAATCTGATTTTTGGCATTTTAATAATTAAAATGTAATTTTTGGCATGCTTCCCAATGCAAATTGCAAACAAAATTATCCAATTTTTAAAACCTGATTTTTGGAAAATAAAATCATTTAAATGCACCAAAATATTAATAATAAACAATTCACTCCAAAATTGATTAAAAATTGTTGATGCAAGATGGATGGCAACCACAGATGCTCATGCATCAGACACCCATGGTAAAAAGAAAAGTGACCTTGTCACTTCTCAAGAGGATAACCAAGATAATTAACCTCATTTTTTGACAACTAAGATGGGTCTTCAACAGATCTCCCAAACCATTTTACCAAGTACTTAAAGTATTGCTTATGCCTTGTTCTCTTACTCACCCTACTGTCCAAAATTGCCTCTATCTTCTTTCTCACTTTTCCCTACAATTTGATCTCTAGCGTCCTTCGTTATTTCTCTCTTTCTCCCTCTTTTCACATAATACAACTCCTACCAATCTACACTATGAAATTCTGGAAAATCATAAGCACCTATTCCCTCTACCTTAGTAAAATCATAAAATTCATACATTACCTCTTCCTCTATCACTGCTCCAACAACTTGTTCCTCACCAATCTTGGTACCATCATTTTTTTCATCTTTCTCCTTGCCTTATAAAAGATAACTTTCAGCTACAATATCTTTGTCCTCTATACTCAAATCAATGTTAGTCAAACAAACAAGAGATTCATCCTTCCCATCCTGCAATAAACTATCAATCACAAGTTCTACATTTGCACCAATCTCTTCATTACACAAATCAACTTCCACTTGCTCATCTTCTTCCACACTCTTAGCTATATTACCTTCTTCTACCAATGCCTTCATTTCTAAAATAGCCCCTTCTACACTAATCTTATCATGATCACATAAATCAACAACAATATTTTTACAAAAAAAATGATTTTACCTCTTCCACTCTACTAAAAATTTCACTCTACCCACATTGAACACAATCAAAATTGTTGAAACTTGCATTAACAAATCATAATATTCATCCTCATCCTCTTTCACTAATTTTCTAACTCCATTAGCCAAGCATTTTCCATTTTCATTACACACCTTTCCTTCTTTTTTATTCAAAGGTTTCAACTTGTGTTTGATTCCATCCTTCATCAAGAAGTAAGTATTGGCATACCCACCATGCACTACTTTTCTGTCAAATTTCCAAGGTATTCCCAATAATAAGTGAAAAACATCCATAGAAATAATATCACACAAAAATTCATCATAATAATCACCAATCTTAAATCTTACCAAGCATTATTCATTCACCAAAAATTTACAGCCATCTTGTAACCAAGCAATCCTGTATGGATATGGGTGCCTTCTCCTTTGTAGTTGCAACTCATTCACCATTTATTTAGAAACAAGATTATTATTACTACCACCATCAATAATCACATTACATACTTTACTTTCACACTTACAGATCTTGTTTAGAACAATCTCTTCCTTTGATCTGGTTCTTTCTCTCATTCATTAGGGCTCTTCTAGTGACTAGTGCTTCTCCTCTTTTTGCTTCTTCAGAATGTGAAGAATCTGCATCTTCTTCATTTACATTTTCTGCCCTTGCACTATTTTCAGTCCTTCTTTTTGTTCCTTCCTAATTATAAGGTAAATCATATGCTCTATGTCCATCTTCTTCACACCAAAAACAAGTTCCTTGGAAGCCTCTTCTTCCAAATCCTCTACCTGATCTTCCTCTACCTTTGAAGCTTTGCTCATGGGACTAGTTTGAACTATCACTTCATATTTTCTATCCTTAGTGTCTTCAATTTTATTTTTATCCTCATTTTTTTGCATATAAGCTCTACCCTTTCCCTTTTTTTTATTCTCAAATTTTCTATTTAACTTTTCCTCAACTTTTAAAGCAAATTGATAACCTTCTTCCAAATTAAAGATTCTTACCAAACTTAGTTCTTCTTGGATGCTCAACTTCAGTCCATTGATGTACCTTGCTACCTTCTCCTTGTTGGATTCTGAATGTCCCACTCTAATCAAAAGAGTGTGAAACTCCTCAGTGTATTCCTTAACTGATTTTCCATGTTGCCTCAATCCATGCATCTTCTTTAACAATTCCAACTCATAATCCATTGGAATGAGTTGTCCCTTAAGCTTTTCAATCATTCTATCCCACTTTATAATCCTTTCCTTTCCTCTCCTACCTCTTTCAAGTTGGATTTATTTCCACCAAATGCTAGCATGTCCATTTAATTTAGTTTTTAAAAACTTCACCCTATTAGGGTCTTCAATCTCCTCAAATTCAAAGAACTCCTCCATGTCATTTATCCACTCTATTAACTCTTCAGGATTCAAGATTCCACTAAATGTTGAAACCTCCATCTTTGGTCTCTTCCCAATCTTGGTAATTGCTCTCAATAATATTACTTCTCCAGGATCAATTTCATCATGTACTTCTTCTTCAAATGGTTCCTCGTCCTCAACTTTATCTTCACTCTCATTTCTTTCTCTATGCACAACCCTTCTAAGTAGCTCTTCCTACAATGTCTCAACTTTCCTTCTAAGGGCTCTAAAATATTCCATGTCAGGAGGGTTTTTACCTCCACCTCTACCTCCATCTCTACCCCTACCTCTTGGAGGCATTTTAACAACACCCACACTCATAGGTCCTATTGCAAACTGCCTCTCTTCGATGCTCTGTCTGTAGACTCAAGAACAACCCACTCTGATACCACTGATGCAAGAGAGTTCCTTCAACTCTCAACAACTCCTAACAAACACAAGCAATTTGAGAAATTAAATAAATTTAACACCAAAAATCAGCAACACACTTTGGATGCCTATTGTTCAATGGTTCCTACAACTCATGTGAATTACATTCAAAATGAAAGGATTACAATTGCAGCCTTGAAGGCTGAAGAAATACATGAAAATTTAAATCAAATGATTTGTTGCATGCAACAACATCATCTACAAGTATGTCTCCTTGTTTCTCCAACTTCTTGCAATTCTTCCTTCTTCACCTACAACTATATTTTAGAAATAAAGAACACACAACTCCAATGCATTCACCAAAGTGTTTGCTACTGATTTTCACCTTCTACCTACAAAACCACATCTCAAACTCACTCCCAAGAAAATCCATACTCCTAAAATTTGGAACCAAAATCAAAATAAACAAAGTCAAAAATGAAAACTTCCACTAACTCCAGCAGTTGAGAAACCTCCAACTTCACATCCCTACCTAGAAAAATAAATTAATTGCATCAATTAAAAGTTTATAACTCCCCAATGCATGTTTGCAACACTTCTAGCTAGATAGGCCTCCAATAGCTAACACCATTATTCTTCCATTCTCCAATTTTAAATTTAAATTCAAATTGTCAGCCAAACACCTCACGGGCATCCCATTCTTTCTTAGAGCATAATGGAAAATTAAATGAAAATTCAAACTTCATAACCTCCATGAATCCCATGACCCAATCTGATTTTTCACATTTTACTAATTAAAATACAATTTTCAACACACTTCCTAATGCAAATTGTAAACCAAAAATATCCAATTTATTAAATCTAATTTTTGGACAGTAAAATCATTTAAATGCATTAAAATATTAATCAAAACAATTCACTCCAAAATTGATTAAAAATTGTTGATGCAAGATGACTGGAAACCATAGATGCTCCTGCATCACCCTTGTAGGTGCTTGGATACATGAGAGAAAATTTTTCATAACTGTCTTCTATTTGTTTCATCATTCTTCTATATGTCGCAATCTTGTATTTTCATGTTGGGGACAATGCAAAGTGTCAAGGCATTTAGGCCTCTTCCATGTTGACCCAATTTTTATTTTTGTTTTGTCTTCATGTACTCTTCTTCACGTTCTAATACATTTAGGGGTTGATGACAATTCATACGTATATTATATTATATTTATTTATCTATATCTATGAGAAGTTCTAACCCCAAATAATCAGATCCCCCAGTGCTCTTGATTTCTTTGTCTTTGCTTTTTTTCCTCATTATGTTGTGGTTTCTATGTGTTGTCCCTTGTGTGTGTAATAAAATTCCACGGTTACATCTCACCATGTATCTTGTGCCATGGCATCTCTTGTTTTTCTCTTCTCTTCTTAGAATGATATGTCCTCCTCTGCATAACACACATCATTCTAAGGCGGGGCTCTCATATTTTCTTAATTTTCAAAAAGGTGTATTCTTTCAAAAGGATTCCTTGACGAAAGAATCCATTAATGAAAAATTATTTCAAATGGATTCCTTGATGTCTTATGTCTGATATTTGATGTCTTGTGTCTTGATGTCTTATCTTTTAGCATCTAGCTTGGGGGCAACTTGACTAGACCTATCTTTTTTGTGACTATCCTACAATGTAGTTTGTAGCAACTACAGGCCTACATGCTTTCCATATGGACTCTAGCCATGCTAGCCATACCTATTAACACCTTCTTTATCTGATTAGATTGTGCCTTATTGTGTCTATGAAAATTTTATGGTGTCTATTATTTTTTTCTTTTTCGCCTAACATGTTTGTGGTGAGCTTGTGTATAGCTTTTCTAGATTGAAGATCCCTATCCTCTTCACATTTTGGTCCTTTCACATTAGGTATACTATATCGAAGGATTGCTTCCTCTCCATTTTTGGTATATTCTCTTCAATCTCTTTCTACTTTAGCTTGCACATGCTTTGACACATATGCTTGCTAAAGTGGGGGAAAAATGTTATGGCATAAAATTGCATCCTAGTGAAATTTCCCATAACATACCCTTACTTTAGCCTTATAAAATTGATAATGCTAAATCCCGCCATCATAAGCCTTTTTTCCCTTTCGTACTTTGTCATTTTTCATTGGTGGAGAGAATTTTGACTAGGATGCTTCTGTGCCATGCAGAAATCTATGCATCATGTGAACGTCTCTGACAAATTTTTGAGTTAGAGGACATTGGGACATTACACTTCCTATCACCTATGAAGTATAACGCTCCCTATGATTGCAAACCCCCCCAAAAATGACTCTTTTTCCTCTAAACATCCATTTTGAACATAGTTTTTCATTCCATTCATTGGAATTCTCATTCTAACATTCATTCTTGCAACTTTTCACTTCACTATATCAATTATTTCACTCCATTCTTGCTTCCATTCTCTCTACACTATTTTCTTGCAGGTTTCAAGTTATACATCATTCTTGCATGTCCATCTTGTGCTCTCAAAGCTCTCCTCCTTTGTAATGTTCCCATTTTTACAAGCATCAGATTTCGTAAGGATTAGCCTATCATTTGACCCTTGTAGGCTAACAGTTATAGATAGATGGTCTCGTGTGGTAGTTACTCGGTGATTAGAGGCATTACTCTTCAGCTGGATTCAATTTTTGGCCTTTGCACAGGTTATTTGACTAAGATTGGCACACTTACTATTTATAGTAAGTTACTATTTTGGGAGAGTTAGGGTTCCTATTAATAGAAAGACACCTGAGTAGAGCATATTCGCAGTGTCGACCTTGATTGGGCCTTTGCAGCTGTTTCTAGACTCAGTTTCACATCTTTACTATTTATAGTAAGTCATTGTTTAGGGTTTCTATTTTTAGAAGGGCATCCAATCACATGGAGAACATGGAGAGTCGACTCCTGGCTCAGACGGCTTAGCAATCAGACAAGTACATCAAGAGATATTAAAGCTTAAGTGACTTAAGTGATTTATTTAATATTTTAATATTATTATAAAGTTATAAAGTAACTTTATAATAATAAAGTCACTTTAATATAATAAAGTGCGTTAAGTGAATAATTTAATGTGGGAATAAATCTTTTATCCCACATTGGCCAGGAAGGTGTTTGAGCTCTCCTAAGGAAAGAATAAAAAGAGATGTAAGAGCTCATTCTCAGCATCCAGTTGATGAATATTATTTTGGTAATTTTTTATTGTGGAGCCTAGGGCTTTTGCAATTTTCTTCTTTGATCATAGGAAACGAAAAATTCCTATTGATAGCATAACTGAGGGAGTGAAAGATCTCTTGAAGGGTTGCAAATTGAGGAGAGGATAATTCAGTCCTTTCATTTGGGCAAATTGGTGAATTTTTCTACAAGGGTTTGAAGTTTATTGTTGAAGAACATTTATAGCTAGTTGTGTATCATCCCTCTTGGGCACGTGGGAATCATGTTGAGCATATTTGAGAAGTTTTATTCAAGTTTCTTGAGCAGTTTGTAAGGGTTTGTTGGTTGCAGTACCCGCGCTACAATACCTGTAACGTAGTACAGTGCATGTGAATAGTAACACTATAGTACCCGCACTACAGTACCATTGTGAACAGTGGTTCACTATAGTGTCATGTCTAAACTCTGAATGTGGGCCTTGTTAGAGGATTTTGGAGTTAATTATTTCAGATCTTCATATATATTGAAGGTATTTCAATAGAGAATTATATAATTTGAATTAATTGCTGGTAATGAAGCTTAAATAACAGATCTGGGTGAAATTCTTGAAGTAAATCTTTCCATACCTGTGAATTCAAGGCTGTACATAACATACCAGCAACTGTAGGGTAAAACATGATTTCTAGAAGCTTGGATACTTCACCATATGATCAGAAATCTAAAATCAGAATAGGGGCGATTGCTTCAGATTTTCAATTTGGGCTCTTGTGGTCTTCATCCTTCAAGATATTGCTTGCCTCTTCCTTGGAAACTCAAGGCGACTTCATATACCAGGTTTTCATGTCAATTTCATAGTTGCATTGATCATTATAGGGTGTTGTTGTAAATGTCATTTCATAATCAGACCTATCATTCATGAACGAAGATACATAATTCATTGTTGTATTTCTTGCTATTGCATTAGTTGTATTTAATCATGCATGTGATTAGCATACTGTTGTAGGGCAGTATTTAAGTCAGATTTGAGTATTGCATTTAGAATTTTCATTTGCAACTGTAGGTGATAGTTAACCAACAATATCACAATTGAATAATTCTATTGAAAATTGCCAAGAGTCTTGGCTATCTCATGAGCCTTGTATTGAATCATTGTATTGTAATAAGGAGATACAAATTGTTGGTTGTTTATAGTTGTCAATAAGCATTACAATATCATTCTTACTCATATTCTAGTTTGCATACCAACTATTTGTCAAAATACCAGTTGGTTGTAGGTGAAAATTTTTCACTTAGAAGTCATTGATATGGATTGTAGTTGATTAAGGAAAGTCATACATGCTCTTAGGCATTAATATATGCATAGTAGAGTTGTTTTTCAAGCATAAGAAGTATTCAATAATCATTTTCCAAAGAACATATCAGTTTGATCACATGAACCGTTAAGCAGGGAGGTTGCAAGTGAATTGTTTGACAAAATTTCAAGGGAACAAAGAAGAGTTTTTGAGTCATCTTAGGCTAGGCTCATTACATCCTTCCTTTCGACTTCTTCAAGCTTGTAGAAGGGAGGGTAACACTTTTTTATCTTATTGCATTATCAATATTATAGTTAGCATATTGTTGTCTTTTCTTTTTATACATCTTATCTACTTATTTCTTTATCATATTTTCTACATTGTGGTCTATATGGTTGTCCATGGAGGTAGAAACACCGAAGCAAGGGTTTGAATGAGGCAAAATCCAAAACACAACCCCAAAATTTTCTCATTTCTATGAGTGTAGGTTTTCATTCGTGTGGAGCTTGCGAGAGGCTAGACCTATCATAAGTTTAATTTCTTTCTCCCTCTACTTGTTATTTTATTCATAGTTAATATATCTTTCGTTTATAGTATTCTTTTTGTTGTACTAGTTATATTTTTATGCATATTTAGCTTTTTGTTACCTTTTTTTAAACTATCAGATTCTAGCATTTGGGTTGTCAGCAAGCCCTAAGTGTTTTAGATTGTAGACTCTACTCTTTGTCTATACAAGACACCAACACGTCCCCAAGACAACAATGCATTGTGCTATCATTTGCCTCCCACACTACCATCCTCTAGCCAAGAGGCAGTTAGTCTATCACCTAAGACCTCTATGGCCTGTTCATCTGATTCTTAAAGTCCTCCATCCTAAAAACCCAAAAACATAGATTACCTTTTCCTTTATTTTTCATCTCTTCTTTTAACCTTTTTCATTGAGGTGATTGAGGGAAATTCACTCCCTTTAGGCCGTGTCCATCTTGGGACTTGTGATTAGAGAATCCCCTCCTTCACAAATATAATATTTAATTAATTGTAAGATAGAATGAGACAATTAATTATTTAATCATAAGGGTAATGCCATAGATTAATTAAAATTTATATTTTTAATTAATCGAATGTATGATGTCAGAATTGGGGTGTCTACGCCCTACTTGAGGTTATAAATATAAATAAATTAATCACATAAGGCTTGTTAAGTGGAGGAATGTTGATAGGGAACAAAATTGAACCTCCTATAAAGCAAGGTCACTTTCAAGAGAATTTTTCTTGAGCTATGAAAAATCTTATAATGCTTGACAAAAACTAAGAGGATATTAGGAATCTCTTTGAGAATATTCTACCCATATTTGAGCTACTTGATTCCATGTGAAATATGATAAGATCTAAGATATTGAAAGAATTCCTTGGAAGCTCTATCCCCAACTTTAATCTAGTTTACTCTAGCTTTGATTTAAGTGCCTCTACTTGAATATTTATCAACAATTTTCTTGTGATGGTGAAGCTCAACCAACCTAACTTGTAAAGAAGGGGAAAATGGTTCAAATTCGAGAGCTACAATAGCCTTGTGAAGCTCTAAGGTTGTGACCATACCCACTTTCAATTGAATTTTTAACTTGATAGGAGTGTGGTCTAAAAACTTCACAACTAAAAAGGCTCCATCGGTAGCAAGAAACAACCAAAAAATAAAAAATAACTATGACGTAGAAACCATAACATGATCTAAGAATTTAAATTTTTTTTTAGGACCATCCCAAAAATTGTTCCATGTATACCAATGGGAATGATTATGTTGGTGTCCCATATTGA
Source organism: Sequoia sempervirens (assembly GCA_007258455.2). Classification (NCBI taxonomy): domain Eukaryota; kingdom Viridiplantae; phylum Streptophyta; class Pinopsida; order Cupressales; family Cupressaceae; genus Sequoia; species Sequoia sempervirens. The sequence continues at coordinate 80,123 of VDFB02196689.1, read as the reverse complement.
ATTAGAAAGGCCCAATTTATTACATATATAATACCATGCCTCTCTTTAACCAAATATCCAATGTAAAGGAAAAGTCACATCTTTATCATATGCTATCTCAACCATATTAAATCCCTCACAATGACCCAAATGGTGGTAGGAAATGAATCAATAATCCACCACAAAAGATCTCTCATTAGCATCATTGGAAGCAAAAAAAAATCTAATACCAAAAGAAAGATTGTTGAAATTTAAGAGGATCCAAATCACATAGTTAGTGGGTAAAAACCATGGTTGACATGTTGAAGCCACCTAGTAGAGAGAAAGGTGATAATCCCTTTATTACCAACGTCGTGACTACTACAAAAAATAGAGATGGTTGGCTAAATAACACAAGTAATGGAAATAAAAAATCAAATATATATAATTCCTATAAACATAGAATATCTAAATTTGATTTTTTTTGACAAACATCAAATATTGTATATTTTCCAGGGAGGTTAATAGGACCTTATCAATTCCATGAGAAAATTTATTGTTAGAAATCGAGAGGCATCTCATCACTATTCAACTCTTGGAGACAAGAATACCAATTTTTAAAATATATTCTAAGGAAAAACCACCCAATTAGATGTTGGGAATTGACATTCTTCAATTTTCTATAGTATACTATCCCTCGTCCAACCACCCAAGTGGGCTATAAGAATGTCAAAAATACTTAGGAGATGGAGGAGAGTGAATAGAACTTGTTGATTGAAAAGATAAAATCAATGCCAATTTGTTGGAGTACAAAAGACACTGAGAGGGGGGGTGAATCAATGTCTTAATATACAATTTCAATTTACTGATGTTTCAAAACCACTTAATCTCTTTGAAAACAGTGAATATTCAGTTTCAATATTATTCAATCAAAATGTGATAACGAAATTTAGATTCTCAAACAACATATAAACTCAAATGTTGTAATGTAAATATAGAAGACAACAAGATAAAAAAGGAATACACAAAAGAGGCATAACATAGTATTTTTCATGAGTGGAAAACCCTCAGAGGGATGGAAAACCACTCAATAAAATGCCTCACTGGCTATAGAATGCCTCACTAGCAACACAAAATGCCTCATTGGCAATATAAGCCTCACTAGCAACAAAATGCCTCACTGGCAACACAAAACGCCTCATTGGCAACATAAGCCTCAATGGCTACACAAAATGCCTCACTGGAAACACAAGCCTCACTGGCTACAAAATGCCTCACTGGAAAAGATCAAACTTGTCTCACTAAAATGATCTTTTACAACATTTTCTCAAATATGAATGAATCAATTATAGAGGGTTGCTCTGTTTCACTACATAACATTTCCACTTTCCAAACTAACACATTCTATGTCCTAAAGATTCATTAGCATGGAATCTTTAAAATACAAAATATATTAGTTACACATCTCACTGTTTTTCATACTATTTACAAAACAACATTATAGAATTTTGTTTAAAAATTCATCATGATATATCTCTGTAAAGCACTAAACCAAAAATAACCCCAAAGCACTATTTTTAAACAATTAGAATGTTACAAATTTTTTCCATCTGTCACTGTATAAAACTATCAAAATAATCTTGCTCAATCTATTTTCATAACCTCCTCTGAAGTGTCATCGAGATGATTTTGCATTTAACAAACTAAACTGCCTCTTAAACATGGTCAAAAAATTATGCAAGCTATATGTATACATCGAACACAAGACACATATAAATGTGACATAAAACCCCAACTACCAAGTCGACACCACAAGCAAGACACGACCTATGTAAAGACTTAAATTTTTTCCAAATGATTTAAGCCCCTGCGCCCTAGCCATGGGTAACCAAAACAATAAACCCATGTGTTGATATAATAATAAACCCTTTTGTGTTTCATTATACAGACATCAAAATGTAAGTAAAAACCCATGCCCTAAACCACAACAGTGATTAACACAAGATATGTTCATGGCAAGCTCTAACAATAAGGTCTTGAAGACTCAAGAACTAATACACCCTTGCATTAAATAGAATGTATACCCTTGAAGAAAGAACCCAAGGTTGAAACCATAAGTGACATTGAACAAGAATTGATACTCAAAGTTGGCCTACCAAAAAATTTATGCATAAGATAGCAGACCAAGGATACAACATTAGAAACCCGCACATAAGCATAATGAACGACTATATACTGAACAAACACATTTCAGAAAACCACATAAATAAGACCAAAACCATTTCTAGAACAACCATGAACCACAGAGAGCAAGGATTCAAACTACCAAAATAAACAACATTGAAGACTTCAACTAATTTTGAAACCTTGAAACCATTTTCTGAACTTCCAGCTTCAAAACCGCCATTTCTACCAAGCTTCTCTCAATCCCTAAGTCGGCTATGAATAACAATGCTTTGTTGTTTGCACAATAACACATTTAGGACACAATGATGTCAACATGATAACATTGTAACTCACAAAAAAAACACAAAATATTATGTCGACCTTTTCCTCAAGTGTTTTTCTTTTTACAAACCAAAAACTCCCATCATTATGGGTAAGTGCACCAAGATGGTTCCCAAAAAAGGGGCTTAAGTGGCCGCTTTTTTCTGAAATCAGGAAATACTAACCTTGGATGTGAAATTGAGGATAGTTACACTCAAAATTTTGAGATGGAACAAAAACAAGGATCGAAGTACTTCGAGTCTACTTTCTAAACTACTAATTTATTTTGAAAATGGTTGAGACTAAGGGGTTCAAAAGAGAGACGTACAAAAATTGGTGCTATTTTTGTCAGAAAAACATAACATAGCAACTCTTGTATGACCCTAGCACGGTGAACTTTTTTGTAGAATTTTTAAAATCGCTACGATCAAAAGTTAGCTAGCAGTATCTAGTTGATGCATGATTTTTCTAATAATTTTTTAATGAATATTTGATTTTTTACTAATTTTCTAAGTAGGCACTTCCTGAAAAGCATAATTTTGGTTGTGCTCCCCCTACAAATTTTGGAAAGTAATCAATTTTTTAAAAATTTGTAGAATGGATTCTAGTTTCTAAAAATGTAATTTATTTGAAATTTCGATGAACAGTTAATTTATAATGAAAAAAACACCAAACACTACTTTTTAAAAAAAAAAGACATACAAACAAAAGAAATATGGATGAAAGGCTTAACATTGTCAGAAAGTGAAAAAAATTACATCGTTGGATAGCTAAGAGAGAACCTAACATTACCCATGTGTTCGATTTTGTCGATATTGAACCAGATGCAATCCTAACTGTGAGCATGAAACTGATTATGTGAAAAAATTGTAGAATTTGCAAAAACGCGTCTATGGTCTTTGGGAATTACCTCCAACCCTTTGCTTTGGTATTCCAAGGAAAATAACAATGCTAAGGCTCGGGGATTCCCAAAGAAAAATATAATGTGAGCGCATTATAACATGCTCGCGTTATGTCTTAGTTTTGACCTTTTTTTGCTTCTTTGGGATACATGTCAAACAAGACATAATGTGAGCATGTTATAACGTGCTCACATTATATCTTCCTTTATGTTAAATTCCACTCTATTGAATGTTTGTTGATATATTTGTATGTTTGTATGTACATGTATGTTGGTGTGTCATGTATGTATGTATGTATGCCTGTATGTATCAGTGCATGTATATTTATGTAAGATTGTATCTACACATGTATGTATGTATTCTTGTATAGATGTATTATTGTATGTCCATATGTATTATGCTTGTATGTATTTATGTATGTCTTTAGAGGGAGGGATAATTTTAAGAGAGAGAGAGAGAGTTTTCTAGGTAGGGTGGGATGGGGAGAGGGAGAGGGGGTGGAAGTTAGAGTTTAAGAGAGAGGGAGTGGGAGAGAAGGGGTTGGAGTGAGGGGTACTTAGCTAGGTAGGGTGAGAGGGAGAGACTTGAGAGATAGGTAGGGAGAGGGAGTGTGAGAGAGAGGGAGTGTGA
>VDFB02196689.1:0-75182 GCA_007258455.2 Sequoia sempervirens | reverse complement strand
TTATAGAGCCTTTCAACATATCCAACAATCACCAATGCTTGTTTTGTACCAAACTACACAAATCAGGTTTTCTATGCTTTTAAGGGCCCAAATTAGCCCACTTTTACAAAGGGACCATCTTCAAAACTTGTCCAAATATCCTAAAACCTTGGGGAAGCACTTTATATCTATCAAAAATTCAAATTACAACATTATATTGTAGAGATTCAATCATTTACCACCCAAACCAATCATTTACCACCCAAACCATTAAACCCTCTCCCTAGGCTTAGAAACCCTAAGTTTTATTTAAAATAGCACTTGCCAAACACTCCAAAACTTGAAAATTGTTCAAACAAGCTTAAAATACCCTTATCATGCTCAATCTAACCTAAAATAATGCTACCCAACTTAGAAACTCAATTTCACTCACCAAAACCTCATTTTTCTTAAGAAAAACTCAACATTTCCTCATTTGGTTTGATGCCCAATCCAAGAATCATCCTCCATTCAAGTTTCTCCTGTCCTTTTATAAATTTTCCCTCCTAAAACAAACCAATTCAACTTCCATAACTAACATTTGAAAGAGGTGACCTTTGGTCTCCCTCTTTAATAGACTTTTACAACCCTTCACTATTTGTCAATTTGACATCTTAGTACTTTTTGCACATTTTGAAAATTCTACTACTTAGACCCCTAAATACTATTGAAAAAATGACCAATTACATCACCACATGGTCTTATAGACCTTATGAAGAAAAAATTCCTCCAAAACTATAATCTAGTCCTTATGACCTTAAATGGATTAACAACTTTTAATGGTGCTCCTGCACCAACTCCTCCCACATTGATAGCACTGATTTAAACTATTTTGGTTTTCATATCTATTTCTAAATTACCTCATAAGTAAAGCTACCTCATCACCTATGTTGTCTATTTATGAAGCCTTGAATGACATATATTTCATTTATTTTAATGGATACATTTTTTGAGGAACTAATATTCGTCTCATTACCATGCTACAGGTAAAATTATCCGCCATGCCAAAGAAACAAACGAAGAGCTCCAAACCTTTAAAGAAAAGGAGAAATTACAGTTGAGGGAATATCATGAAAATAAGAAATTATAAACGATTGACAAAAACAAGCCAATTGAAGAGGAACCTCAAATGTAAAAAAGAGAACAAAAATTGGCAGCACAAAGGGAATGAATGTGAAAGCATTATGCTAGGATAGATTTAGATACCATAGTTGGAGACACACCCTCTACTGCAAGTGAATACGAAGGGAAACCATTAAGCAAAAAAGAATATGGAGGGACACCATCTATCGCAAGTGAATATGGTTGGACACCATCCAACGCACCTCAAGTTGAGAGTACATCATCACTTGGATTTGACGAAGAAGGTATGCCATCATCCCCATGTGAAGATCAAGGTATGTCTTCTAGTCCACCCTCGATCGAAGGTACACAATCTAGCCCACCTCAATTAAATATTGATGAAATTGCTAATGTTGAGATGTATGTACCTAGGAGAACACCTAGAATTTTGTGTAGAAAGCCAAAGTTTTTGATTAATATTGATGAGGATATTTTGCAGCACATGGAAGGTAAGATTTCAGAATGCACTTGTAGAAGATATGCTGATAAGATTTGGAAAATCTTCTTTGAAAGACTAAATGAGCTCGTAAGATGTCAACTATTTTTTCAAATGATGCAGGGTTTAAAGTATAGAAACATCATGAAGACTCTTGGGTTGAGAACATCGAATGCATCAAGTGAAAACACTATTGTGAAAAATCTAATAGATGCTTAAGAGAGTGTGGGTAAGGCCTCATGCTCAAAGGATAGTAATGTCACTCGACGTGTCATTACATCGACTTTGGTAAGCTATCAAACAAAGAGATATCTTCTCATGTGACCAAACAGACTGTTTCAATGCGTTTGAATAGGTATGTTCATGCTAGGCATGGTCCTCTTTCGCACCCAAACACGCGGAATCGCTTTGAGCTATGTTCAACCGGATTGATCCCTTAAGGGTCCAAAGTGCAAAATGGCTGCAAACTTCATCATGTTGTTACTCAGATACCATGATGCTTAGAAACTTCTCATCTGATCCTATGGGATTGTGTTGGGCCCCTCTATAATAACCTCTCTTGGTTTTTGTTATCTCAGAGTGGTTTTCCTGTGCTATCCAGTTTTCAGTTGATGGAAAAAGTGTCAAATGCAAGTAGTGAAAAGTTGCAAAGTGGTGCAACTTTCATTTTACAACTCGTGTGACCAAAAAAATTGTTCCAATACATCTTAATAAGTATTTTTACACTAGGAATGGTCCTCTTTCACACCCAAACATGTGGAATCACTTCGAGCTATGTTCAATTGGATTGATCCCCTAAGGTTCCAAAGTGCAAAATGGTTGCAAACTTCAGCATGTTGTTACTCAGATACCATGATGCTTAGAAACTTCTCATCTAATCCAATGAGATCATGTTTGGCCCCTCTACAATAACCTCTCCCAGTTTATGTTATCTTAGAGTGGTTTTCCTGTGGTGTCTAGTTTTCAGTTGATGGAAAAAGTGTCAAATGCAAGCAATGGAAAGTTGCAAAGTGGTGCAACTTTTGTTCTGCAACTCGTGTGACCAAACGAACTATTCCAACACATCTGAATAGGTATTTTTACACTAGGCATGGTCCTCTTTCGCACCCAAACACGCGAAATTGGTTTGAGCTACATTCAACTAGATCGATCCCTTAACGGTCCAAAGTGCAAAATAGCTGCAAACATTAGCATGTTGTTACTCAGATACTGTGATGCTTAGAAAATTCTTGTCTAATCTTATGGGATTGTGATGTTCCCCTCTACAATAACCTCTCTTAGTTTTTGATGGAAAAAGTGTCAAATGCAAGTAGTGGAAAATTGCAAAGTGGTGCAACTTTCGTTTTGCAACTCGTGTGACCAAACAAACTGTTCCAACGTGTCTAAATAGGTATTTTTATGCTAGGAATGGTTCTCTTTCACACCCAAACACACAGAATCGCTTTGAGCTATGTTCAACTAGATCGATCATTTAAGGGTCCAAAGTGTAAAATGACTACAAACTTTGGCATGCTATTACTCGAATACCGTGACACTTAGAAACTTCTCGTTTGATCCTATGGGATCATGTTGTTCCCCTCTACAATAACCTCTTCTTTTTTTTGTTATCTCAAAGTGGTTTTCTTGTGGTGTCCAATTTTTTGTTGATGGTAAAAGTGTTAAATACAAGTAGTGGAAAGTTGCAAAGTGGTGCAACTTTCATTTTGCAACTCGTGTGACCAAAAAAACTATTCCAGTGTATCAAAATAGGTATATTTATGCTATGAATGGTCCTCTTTCACACCCAAACATGTGGAATTGCTTCGAGCTACGTTCAACCAGATCGATCCCTTAAGGGTCCAAAGTGCAAAATGGTTGCAAACTTCAACATGATGTTATTTGGATACCGTGATGCTTAGAAAATTATCATATAATCTTATGGGATTATTTTGGGCCCCTCTACAATAACCTATTTTAGTTTTTGTTATCTCAGAGTGGTTTTCTCGTTGTGTCCAGTTTTCAGTTGATGGAAAAAATATCAAATGCAAGTAGTAGAAAGTTGCAAAGTGGTGCAACTTTTGTTATAAACTTGTGTGTGACCAAATGAATTGTTTCAACACATATAATAGGTATTTTTATGCTATTCATTGTCCTCTTTCACACCCAAACATGTGGAATCACTCTGAGCTACGTTCAACTAGATTGATCCCTTAAGGGTCCAAAATGCAAAAATGGCTACAAACTTCAACATATTGTTACTCTACCGTGATGCTTAGAAAATTATCATCTAATCCTATGAGATCATGTTGGGCCCCTCTACAATAACCTCTCTCGTTTTTTGTTATTTCAATTTGTTTTCCTGTGGTGTCCAGTTTTCGATGGAAAAAGTGTCAAATGCAAGTAGTGGAAAGTTGCAAAGTGGTGCAACTTTCATTCTACAACTCATGTGACCAAAAAAACTGTTCAAACACGTCTGAATATGTATTTTTATGCTGGGAATGGTCCTCTTTCATACCCAAACACACGGAATCACTTTGAGCTACGTTCAACCGGATCGATCCCTTAAGGGTCTAAAGTGCAAAATGGCTGCAAAATTCAACATGCTATTACTTGGATACCGTGACATTTATAAAATTTGCATCTGATCCTATGGGATTGCGTTGGGACTCTCTACAATAACCTCTCTCAATTTTTGTTATCTCAGAGTGGTTTTCCTGTGGTGTCTAGTTTTTAGTTGATGGAAAAAGTGTCAAATGCAAGTAGTGGAAAGTTGCAAAGTGGTGCAACTTTTGTTCTGCAACTCATGTGACCAAACAGACTATTCCAACACATTTGAATAGGTATGTTTACACTAGGCATGGTCTCTTTCGCACCCAAACACACAGAATCGCTCTAAGCTACGTTCAACCGGATCAATCCCTTAAGGGTTCAAGTGTAATATGTTGAAATAGGCCATTCCACCTATTGTTCAAGTTGTGTCTCGGTGATATGGGCCTAATGTAAGTAGGATAGGGACTAGCAATAAGAAAATAGAATTGGTAAAGGTGTTGGAAGAGATTGCTAAAGTTGTCCCTGTTGAAAATTCATAATTGAGGCCCCTTAAAAGCAAGGCTAGAAGAGGTGAAAAGAAGAAATTTCTTGAAAATAAGTTAGAATAGGTTTGAAATAGGGTGAGGTTGTGGATTTTGATGTGTTCAAAAGGTCTGCAAGGATAGGGGAGGTAAAAATTATGTTATGGTATGATGCCCTAGTTGGAAAAATAGGGGTTTTGAATGAAAAAGAGAGGTTTGAGGGAGTAAAAGTGGGTAAAGTCAAGAGGCAGCATAATTTGGTGGTCAATTAAGTTTGTGCAAGCAGAATGAAGAGTGTTAGAATAGGTTTTGAGGTTTAGGTTCGGTTCATTTTGGGTTCGTTGATACAAAAAACATGTATATATATATATGCAGCCTAGAAACATGAATTAGGATTAGAATATCACATAACATCATATAAACAACAAAGCCACCATAAACTTGAATGTCATTTAAAAAATTCATGATAAATATTCATCATTGAAACTTGAATTGTGGTAGCTTGATAAAAAAAGTCTATTGATGCTAGGGTTCAATTTGTATGATTTTGAAAAAAGAAGCCAACTGAGTAGAGTTATCAGCATTCTTCATAAATCATAAGAATTTTTTTAGTACACTAGCCATTTTGATGTCTTCTTGCATTCTCAAACATTATTTTCTATCATTGTTACATTGGCCTTGAGAGTGGTAGCTTAATATAGCTCCACAATACAAAATTTGGTTTACCTGTGCAGTGTAACAATGGCATAGGCATGTTTTTCTTTCAAAGAACCAAAGGGTGATTGCACAATTGAAGTGCATAAACACATATCTTTTTGTAATATCAAGGATACTTTTTGAAACTTCCTGCATTGCTAATCTAAAAGGAAAATTATTTTTCCTAATTTGTATGCAACCATGCTTTTGACATTGTCAAAAAGAGCAAAACTTCCTGAATGATGCAAAGCCATGGTAGTTCTAACTCTTCGCATGAGAGAAGAGAGATGTTGGAGAGTACATCAAGTCAGTGAGAACATAAGTGTAATGTGTTTTAGTTTGTAGTATTCCTCTGTTTCTCTACAAATGTGCGATAAATTTTCAGTTCAATGATGCAGAACATTTTTTGAAAAATGAAAGTTGTGTCACAATCCGCTTTCAATCTAGCAAGCAAAAATGAAAGCTCAGCCTCTTGGAATGAAAATGCTTGTTTGCAAAAAAAATGAATAAGAATGAGGTAGGTAAGGTGTTTGAAGTGATTTAGAGGTCACTTTTAGGGTTCCCTTGGGTGTGGGTCAAATTCAAACTCCATAAAACATTAAAAAAATGTTCAAAAAAACTCTATTTTCGATGCTTAGGCACACGGGTTCTGTCTTGGTTCGCCTGGGTTCTTCCTGGCTAAACTAGACCCAAAAATGAAGGACCCTAGTTTAACCCACAGGTGAACCGAACCAGGACTCGCACCACTGAAGTGAACTAGGACCATAACCAGGGCTAAAATAGAAGAACCCGGTAACATAGATAATGTGTCAAGCAGTTGACTACTTCATCTACTCTGAATATTATGTTTTGCAAGTGTTGTGAAGATTATGTATCCTTTGCTTAATTGAGTTGTTCCAATCAAAGGATTAAATATATTGGAATATTTTTATCAATCATTTCATGGAATACCAATTGAAAAGATGTTTTTTTTCTTTTAGATAAAGTTGTTTACCATCAATCAATTAATTTATTCAAGACAAACCATGAAGGACAACAATGATCAATGCTAGGGCTAACCAATTAATAAGTATACACGTGAATAATTCAAGCATGTACATGTGAATAAGGGAAGCACAAGTATTCACAAACATGTATTCCTTGAAGTATACACATGAATACATAGTATACATAACTTAATACAAAGTATATATACACATGAAAATGCGTAAGTCACAAAGTATACATTGGAACACACGTAAGTCACAAAGTATACATGTAAAGTATACACTTGAATACACATAACTCATATCTATTGAACCATGAATTTATAACATGCAAATATGGACACCATCAATAAAAAAGATTTGTATTAACCAAATATCCATGTACGCATACATCAATATATGTCGATATAAGTATAAAATACAGGTACAAAATAGCCATATAGGCTTATGAGAATGCCATATAGGCAAACAATGTCAAATATATCCAATACAAAATATGTACAAAACTGTTATGTAGGCATACAACAAAGGGCTCTGGAATCAAAAGTAATTGCTCTCCAGGCTCTCGAAATAAACTCTTGCCCTTTGCTTGTTGATCAAATGGCAATAGGTTTGTCACTCATTTGTGTTGCACTTGAGGAGTGCTCCTGCTACTCCTCCTAGTACTGTTAAGTTCTTGGTGAAGTTTTAACTATTACAATAAGAAGTAAAGACATTAATATATAGAAATTACATTATAAAAAATGATATATTTAACAAAATAATCACTTACGGCCATCTCACGATCACTCTCCACAAGGGAAATATTCACATGTTGATGTTGAGGTGTTCTCAAGCCCTATATAAACCATCCAAATAGAAATTAAACTATGAATCAATAATGGTTTGATTTTTCACTAGAACTAACATCTATAACAACGAATGTAAATTGAAATTTAGTAATTTGCCTCATACCTCCCCTGTTAGAGCCATCAAAGATTGTATAGCGGATGACACACCAATATCCATTGCCCTCATAAAATTTGGAGGTGTTTCCACCTCCAACATCTAAAAAATAAAACAAAAAATTATTCAATCACAAAAAAGTTACAATAGCGATCCACGTCATGACTTATAATGTATGAGATCTAATGAAAAAATTTTGAGTACTTATTAAACTATATATTTCTAATTATCATGCTTACTATTTTCCCTATCCATATCTTGTTTGAAAGGATGTTTTTTTAGGCTTTTACCCATAGCAACAAGCTGTTGAACTCTTTGATTAAATGCTTTCGTAGACATGTATGATAACTGTGGTGGCATAGAGAAGGCAGTGAACTGTTTGAAAAAATGCCTCAAAAGAAATGGGGTCTCATGGTGATGGAATGCCATTACAAACAAATGCACGGCATGACATTCCATCACCATAAGACCACATTTATTTTAGGCATTTTTTCAAAAATTTCATTGCCTTCTCTATGGTATTTGATCTAGGGGATCTTCACCAAAATTTGAAGTTTCCCATTTCTCTCCAAAATCTACACCATCAGAAAGATCTCGGCGTAATGATTCCAATGCAACTCAACAGAGCAAAAAGGAGTTTGTTTATGCAAGTATGGCCAGTCAAAGGTAGGTCAAACTAGGATTAGAGGGTGTCCAGAAGGCAGAAAAAATGATCATCTCATAAATTGACGGAACTGGCGTGTATCGCGAAGAGCTCGTCGAGATGATTCTGACGGCGTTCGTTTCATCAAAATCTGACATTGTATGCTCAAGATACAGCTGGTCAAAGTTTTGAGTTGACTTTTGAGGTGACTATACAGATGATGACATCAGCAGATCGTCTGTACTATACAGAATCCACATGGAAAAATTCAGGTGAGACACGTGGTAGTTTAGTCATCCGTACGGAACCAATCAGGTGGCGACACATGTCCTTTCTGGTACAGTCCGTACTCCAATTAGGAGGCCACGTCATTGGACACGTCGGCACCCAGTGGCAAACACATCGGCAGCTTAGTTAGCACGTCAACGAATCAAGTTTTTCCACGTGGCCTCCCTCTTCTCCCCACGGATGGATGAGTTGGTTTGTTTGTTTTGTTAAAAAAGTTGTTGGGGGATTCAAACCCCCAACCTATCTCCGCCGAAATTAGCACCTGGCCGTTGCACCATATCTGTGAGTCTAACTGAATCTGGCAACCGTTTTCTTTTGAAATTTGTTTATTTGAAAGTTTGTTTAAAAAAATGGGCGGCGGGGGTTTTGAACCCCGAACCGGCCGGGTTACAAAATATTAACTCACCAATAAGCCATCGAATATCTTTGTAATATATGTAGGCATCGGTTGCTTTTGTTAAATTATTTGAAACCGATTGCTTTTTATTGAAAACAAATTCCCCTAAGTTTTAGAAACAAATAATAATCCCTAGTAAAAGATTAGTTAAAATCTCCTAACCCCGAGAAATAATAACTATGAAGGGCTCAAAAATAAGGTTGTTTATTATGGGAGATTTTTTATGCAAATTTGGGAGATTATGTAAATCATATGGTTTTATACCATATTGGGTGAATTTTTTGTATAAAAGGGATGTAAGGGTGAGAGTTGAGTTAAGTGATTTTGATGTGAAACTCTGATTTTTTTCAAGTTGAGAGAAACAGGTGTCGGGTGATATGAAGAAAGGAGATCTTTGAGCCATTCTTGTATGTCGGAGTTTTGTTATGCTGCTGAAGTGCTTGAAGGAATGGTCTTGGTGCATTTGTAATTGAATTTTGGAGATTAATCAGATCAGTCGTTCTCTATTGGAACCGACCTGGAGACGTAGTCATGTTTGTGGCAAACTCCGTAATCAAACTTTGTTTGCATCTCTCTCTTTCTTTCTCTCACTTTCTTTCATTTTGTTGTTATCACCTTGTCATTTTAATTATTGTAATTATTTAAATGAGTTAATTTTGTTCTGATTAACTTGGATAAATCTTGTAAAAGTTAAGCATTTCAATACTGCAAATAGTCTAGATCCTATACAGATCAGTATTATTGCTTACGATTATGCTTTGATAGATATTTTTCCAAACATCCATAGTTTGTTGGAAAGCACCTATTTTAGGCTTTTAGCCATAGCAACAAGGAAGTGAGTAGTTTGATAAAATACTTTGGTGCACATGTATGAAAAATGTGGTATCATAGAAAAGGTGGTGAGCAGTTTGAAGAAGTGCCTCAAAGAAATGTGGTCTCATGGTGATGGAATGGAATTCCATCACCATGAGACCGCATTTCTTCAAGGCATTTTTTCAAACTACTAACTGCCTTGTCTATGCTATTACTTACTATTATGGTTTCATAGATTTTTTCCAAGCATCCATAGTTTTTCGTGCAGGTGCACCTTTGCAAGCACATGCCTCCATGTGAAGTAATTGCATCACTACTTATGTTGTCTTTCTAAACAACTATATTGTAGTAGAAATTTTGTCATCTATCAACATCTAGTTATTAGTTATGAAATGTGAAGTAATGCTTTGAGTTTGAATTATGTGCAAAGCAACACAACCAACAATATGAACATAAACTACACAAATCTATTAAGTAAAATTCATTAGTTAAACTCTTTATTCTATTACCTGCGTGTAGGTTTGAGTAAATCCACTAGCACTGGGAGGTGTTCCCTTGAAACCTCCAATATTACCCTGTTCAACATCCAAAATCACATATTAAAATACCATTTATAAAACAATGCTATTAACATGTAATAAATTTATAATTTTTTACTAGTTACATACCCCACTGATAAGTGTACTACAAAAAAAAGTAGGTGGAGGGCTGATGTATCTAGTCTCAACACTGTGACCCTATAATTTTATTAAAATCATAAAACTAAACTAGTTAATCTTGCATTTCAAAATCAAAATTTAATACATTAAATTCAATGAACATGCTAACTTTTACCTAAGTATCAATGCCATACGCATCATGCAAAATTTCAGCCACCCTCTCCATTTTCGTAGTTGCATATGGATCCTTTGTAGCAGCCTCCTGAGTGTCAGTGGGGTCATATGAACAAGTCACCCTGCAAGATTGACTCACATGGGTTTGAAGGCCACCACTCGAAGACTCCATAGAATAGGTCTAGTATGATGGATGACACTCTGGGTCAATGTGTTGATCGCCTGCAATGTCTCTATGTCAACACTCGCCTTCACAACAATAGGCATAACAACGTGCTCGTGAGGTAGCCTAGCGAGAGCTCATCTCCCTTGCCGCGTAGGATTTGGATGTGCACTGGGCCTATCCTAAGCTGACCCCCCACCTCTCCCCTGGAGGTCCCTCATATCAAAATAATTTGGGATTTTGTTCAATATGAACTCACTATATAGTTTCCTAAGAAAATACTAGGGGACTTCACAATTGTTGTATGGTCGGTCATCAAAGACCATGTACCACCTATCCTAAAAAAGGTTCCTAATCTCTTGGTGGTGGTACCAATGAATAGAAAACCTCTTCACATTGAGGCTAAGATTTTGATTTGTGTGTGCGCTAGTGAATAATGAGTAGAAATCACCTTTTGTAATTTTTAAATCCTTTACTTGTTTATATGATAGTTTATCTGCATAATATGCCCTAGCCGCCTGCCTCTTATCTTTCCATCCAGTTATTTGTTTGCTAATTGAATCTACATTTTTTAACATATTTTTCAATGAATTTGATAGGGTCATTCTTTTTTTGGTTGAACCATTTGGATTACTCAACCTACTAATAAAATCCTCAATTTGTTTTTTGTTGTTCTCAATTTCACTCATTAAATTTTGTTGAGTGCCAGGAGGGTGTTGAGTGATTGGTGGAGGAGGTTGTTGTTGAGGTTGATTTTCTTGTTGAGGATTTTGTTCTTGAGGACTTGGTTGCTCTTCTTGTTGAGGATTTTGAGGGTTTGCGGGTTCATTTGCATCTCCTGCAAATTCAAAAAATATATATCAAATATAACCTAAAACTAAGAAATTCAAAACAAATAGCAAACAATACTTACCTCTCCCACCTCTTCATCATCGTGGCACCATCCTTGCAAAGAAATAGAAATTGTTGTTGAAGATTTTTGCACAATACCTCCTCCTAGAACGCGAGCGCAAAAGTTGGGGGTTTTGGCCACGAGCAAAACAAAAAAATAGTTGAAGTGAAAATGAATGACTTTCACTTTTTTTTCTTTTAACGTGCAATAACACGAGTGTGTTATAACGCGCTAGCGCTATGAGTTTTCAAACTTTTTTTAAAAAGTGGCCACAAAATTGCTACCCAAAAAAATCCACCCACCCTTATGTTGATATTAGTTTCCTTAGTAACCAAACCAAAAGTCTTCAATGAATACCACAAATGTATGCAAAGGTATATCACCTGAATATGTATGTCACCTATAGATATGTGCCAAATCAATCATCTAACCATCCCAAACTGAAACATGATAATCATTAAAATGCAGAAAACCTAAGTACATGCCAATAGTGTAAATGCCACAAATAACCCTTGACATGAATGCCAAAAACAATGTCAAAGTGGTCAACAAACTCCCCCTTTGGCATTGATGTCAAACCTTCCACAAAATCCAACCTATATGATCACTAATTCACTGTCATGTCATCATCATATGATTACCAAATGAACTCAGCAATAAACCAATATACAATGTGGAGCAAAAATTGATTTGCAATGTAAATTTGAACTTGTACCACTATAATGAAAATCTGAACTTGTATCTCTATTTTCTCCCCCTTTTGACACCAATGCCAAAGGTCAAAGGGGTGGGAAGACATCAAGAGACCACCAAGTATCTTCCCAAGAACACCAATCTACTTGTACATGGACACAAAACAACATCAGATCTAAATGGATAAGACCAAAAAGAGCACTACACAATTATATAAATGTTGGCAACTCAAGGATAGACAACTAAGAGGGGGGTGAATCAGTTGTCACCGAATTTCAAATGTATTCAACTTATTAGCCTTATTCTTAGATCTAATCATTAATAATGAAAGCATAAATGAACAACACATCAAAAGCACACATAACACCAAGATTTTTATGTGGAAACCTTGTTAGGGGAAAAACCATGGTGGAGGTTAGTCCACAAGATTATACCCTATTAAAAGTATAAGGAAATATGAATGGGGAATGCACATGCATTTAGGCGCACTTCCTAGATCTCACTACTCAATTACAAAGGAAGACACACTATCTTACAAAAAGGTTCTAATTAAGTCCATCAGACTTTGAACTAAGAAAATAGCATCTGCTAATGCATGGTTACAATTATAGTTAAGCACATGAACACTTCTTCACTCTTCTTCACTCTTTGCTCTACCTTCAAATAATCTAAACAATATTCACACATAGGACTCACACACTTCACACTTGCACACTCTCATACACACTTCCAAATGATAAAACAATTTCTCTTATATATCCACAACAAGAAATTACATCGCTATAAGTCAGCTCCAAAGAAATAATAAAATGAATACATACAATCGGCTCAAATTGATAAAGATTAATCATGAGAATCAACCAAGGTCAGCCACATCATATTGAAGACTGAAAACAACATCCTCAAACATGAACCACTTCAATTAATTACTCCTCGAAGATCCACAACATGCTTCAACACCTTATCATCCAAGAACATGAAAAATATGAACACACAAGAGAAAATATAGGATCACAAGCACAACGATTAATGCAGACATGCAACAAAGATAGAGCATGAACTAGAAACATCCACAAGCATCATGAAACACCAGAGAAGCATCCACAACAACTAAACTTATTGAAATCACATGATCTTCATTCAGGAACACAAACTAAAGTATCAGAAAAACTATCAGGATACAAATCTTCATGCGGATCTCTAAAACTTGACGTGGATAAACTAGATATACTCAACAAGAAACCCTTTATTCCACAACCTCTAAACAACAATGTATTGATCACACTGACAGAAATAACTTCACTTCACCACTGACAACCTGTAGCACTTCTTATTACAATTTTCTCAATATCCTTGACATATACAACTTCTAATGCAACAATGCTAATAGTGTTGACATCAATGAAAACCACATAGCAGCAACACTCCACAACATCCAACAATAAAAGTCTACCATAGTATCAAAACTGAACCAAAACTGCCATGCAACTAAAATAAATTGCTGTAAAGATAACCCAAGGGTGTTGAATATGCATGAAAACTCCCCCTAAAACCATGAGTATGTTGTTGATAGTTGAGCACCATGTCACTATCATGTTAGTACAAGCAATGTTTCTCCAAACATCAAGGCTTCCACTATTCAAGTAAATGTTTCAAACAAAGTTCAACACTGTTATTGAAAAGAAGAGATCAAGGCATAAGCAAATATGAGGTCAAGAATGTCTTGTCATGATATTACCATATGTATAATCCACAGTAGAAAATCATGTATCAACTATATTGTCAAGCTTGTCAAAACAATAAACTCGGCATGTATCATGAAACCAAACTGTAGTATTAAGGTGAAAACCTACAACATGACCAAAGTAACCAAATGCCAAAGAACCAAAGAATTATGATAGGCATTTAAGTAATAAAAGCTGCATTTCCAAACACCTTGTATTTCCAAATACCAAGATGCACTTCTCATGAAGTCCTGACACCTACAAGCTAATAATAATGATGACCTTCAAAGATGGAGACATTCCACAAAAATAACAATTGTCTCATAAAGCTAGTAGTGTGTATCACCACCTGTCAACTCCATTGTCACTTCACAAAGTCAAACATGAATTCAAATAATGTATAGGCTACAAGAAGAGTGACAATATTTTACCACTATCCAAACACTTGTTTAGCAAAGAACCTGTCCAAGAAGCAAATACTACAAATATTGTCTAGTAAGGTGCATTGAACTTATCTAAGATAGAAGAAAGATGCAAGGTGTAATGTCAAAGAGCATGTGCATTTTCAAAGAGCATTCACCATAGACCTGGAACAAGAAAGAGATCCAAAAACCAACTATTTAGAGCCACTGTATATAGCTTCACCACTGCACCACTTTCATCATTACATAGTTAAAGCATGTGATATCCACTTTCAAGCTTCATTCACTTTCAACACTAACTATCCCCAAATAAAGGTATTGTCACCAAAAACATAAACCATTTGCAAAGCATGCATGTATTATTCACTATCCAAGTACAAACTGTCCATGTAGCCCAAACATGTGAAATAACCAAGACATGAGAAAATACATTGTAATCATGACAAACCACTATGGAAGCATGATAAACCATAGCCATAAAGTGTAAGCATCATGAGAAAACATTACCAACTGTATTACCAAAGTGCATTACCAACTATCAAGTAAATGAGGGCAGCATGAGACTATATCACCAATCTGAAACCAATTACCACAAACTGTCAAAG
The DNA here is from genome assembly GCA_007258455.2 of Sequoia sempervirens. NCBI lineage: Eukaryota > Viridiplantae > Streptophyta > Pinopsida > Cupressales > Cupressaceae > Sequoia > Sequoia sempervirens. The sequence continues at coordinate 60,456 of VDFB02196689.1, read as the reverse complement.
AAAACCAATGCCATCATCAAGGAAGAAATTTCAACCATCAAGAAAAAAAAATAGACAACAATTTAATCATCAAGGAAGCATGATCAAAGCAGCAAGATACTTCTCCACTTTCAAAGCAAATATGCATTATAAATATGTATTGTCTAGGCAACTATCCAAGTGTATGGGAAAAAGAATAAATCAGTCTACCAAAACTGAGATCGGATGTTACTGTCTTTTGATCATGTAGGAAATCAAAATGATGACCAAACCATTGTCACTCCAAAATTCCAAACCATAGAAAAATCTAATTACTCCTCAAAATTATGTATTTTAGTGTGGAGTGTTGTTACACTTGACAAACAACATTGTGATCACTGTCACTAGATAATACCTCCTTGACTAACTTTAAATTCAATTTCCAATGTTGCTTTTAATGAACAAATGCTACTTTCTATTGCAACAACAAACAACCTCAATATGCTAGATCAACAAATACAAAAGAAAGAGTTGCACAGAGCCACTCCATGGAAACCTTGTCTACATACTGATCAAAGATTGAGAGTAGTGAAATAAAAATACATGATCAACAAGGAAAATGTAGAAGAAATATCACTATTATATTTAGAGATCTACCATTGGATAAAGGACAACTACTCCATGTTGTATGCTTATCACTTTGGCACTTGTTGTTCCTTCTGCCATGTCATACAGTTGAAGATAAATATGTTCATGCAAGAGAATCACCACCACACAAAGTACTCCACTAAGTGAGAGCACTTGATGGAAAGTAGAGCATAGTCAAAAACTAAGATCTTGACATAGGGATGATCAAAATTTCACAAATTGACACTAAATTCCTAAAGATACCATTATCTACTTATCAATAAGAGTAAGATCCTATCAACATACAATCTCTTTATCTATGGGGTTTGATTGATAATGCGATGATTGTCTCCCCTTGCCTTTATGCTACTTTTTATGCATTTGAAGATGCCTTTTGTGCATGAAGCATAGGCATAGGTTCTTTTTTTTTTGTTCAAGTTTCCTTCTCCAAACTTTCTTTGACTCTTTCCTTTTCCAAACCTTCTTATCCAATTTATTCTTGTCATTAGATGCTTGTGACTTAGAATTTTTCTTGTGTAAGAAATCATTTCTTCTCTCCTGTTTCACAAACCTCCTAGTTCTACAATACTTTGCAATGTGACCATGGTTATGACATTTATAACATATTATATTCCTATCCCTATAGAATGCATATTGACTCTTTTTAGAATTTCTTCTACAATAACTTGCTTTATGCCCATAACCATTACACGAATAACAATAACCAGGAAATGAATAATTATACCACACTAATTTACCTAGCTAAATAGGTGGAGATCTTGTGAACCGGTTAACTCTACTTCTTCCTCTGTTGATGTCCTTGAACTTTCTGCTATCAGCAGTCTTAGGGGCAGCAGTACGACAATTTAAATCCATCTTAGTTCTTGGTTTTTTTCTAACTCTAGAACTTTTTCCTTCTACAAAGCCCAAACCAATAACATCCTTGTGATGTTTCTGCTTACTTAACATCTCATTCAACTTGCTAGTGTTCTCATCAAATTTATGATTCTTTTCTTACTACTTTCTAAAATTCTCAAGATCTTTCCTTAAAGAGACTATTTCTCCTTCAAGCTTTTGACATTCAATTGTTTTGACTTCCAATTCAAACCTTGTCACATCAGCTATCCTCTTATTTTCTTCAATCCCTACTTTCATATTGAAAATCAAGTCATCTTTTACAATGTGTTATTTTAACAAAGAAATTTCCTCTATACTCCTTTTCAATGAGACAATCTCACTCTCTGGCTTTTTACAATCTTCCACTTTGGTTTGCAAGTTTATCCTAGTAGCTTCTTTAATTCTTCTAGACTCTTCCAGTTGCAACTTTAGACCTTGATTCTCCTTTTTGAGTTTCTTAATCTCATTAAGGGCATAAATAAGTTCACCTTCAAAATCAATTTCACACTCATCTTCAACATACTCTTGCTCAAAGTCACTCACAAATGGATCTTCTTCTATGTCAACACTCTTTTCAATATAATCATTTTTTGAACTAGGTTTAGAGGGTATTTGTTGTTCAACATTCTACTGAGTATTTCTTTTTCCTCTATTTATCTTACTTTTTTCCATAACAAGTACTCCACTACCAGGAACCCCTTAAGTTGGTTAGAATTATGCAAGGGTTTGGCTCTGATACCACTTATTGGAGTATGAAAGACACTGAGAAGGGGGTTGAACTAGTGTCTTAATAAACAATTTCAATTTACTAATGTTTCAAAACCACTTAATCTCTTTGAAAATAGTGAATATTTAGTTTGAAGATTATGATCAGAATGTGATAACCAAATTCAGATTCTTAAACAACATATAAACTCAAATGTTGTAATGTAAATATAGAAGACAACAAGATCAAAAAGGCATCCACAAAAGATTCATAACACAATATTTTTCATGAGTGGAAAAACCTCATAGGGATGAAAAACCACTCAGTAAAATGCCTCACTGGCTTAATCAAAATGCCTCACTGGTAAAGCCTCACTGGCTACAAAATGCCTCACTGGCAACACAAAATGCCTCATTGGCAATATAAGCCTCACTGGCTACAAAATGCCTCAATAGCAACACAAAATGCCTCACTGGCAACATAAGCCTCATTGGCTACACTAATGCCTCACTAGCAACATAAGCCTCGCTGGCTATAAAATGCCTCACTGGAAAAGATTAAACTTGTCTCACTGACATGATCTTTTACAACATTTTCTCAAATATGAATGAATCAATTATAGAGGTTTGCTCTATTTCACTACATAACATTTCCACTTTCCAAACTAACACATTCTATATCCTAAAGATTCATTGGTGTGGAATCTTTAAAATACAAAATATTTCAGTTACACATCTCACTATTTTGCATATTGTTTACAAAACAACATTATAGAATTTTGTTTACAAATTCATCATGATATATCTTTGTAAAGCAATGAACCAAAAACAACTCCAAAACACTGATTTTATAACAATCAGAATGTTACAATTTTTTTCCATCTGTCACTATATAAAACTATCAAATGTATCATGTTCAACTTGTTTCCATAACCACCTCTGAAGTTTCATCGAGATGCTTTTGCATTTAACAAACTAAACTACCTCTTAAACATGGTCGATAGATTATGCAAGCTATATGTATAAATCAAATACAAGACACATATAAATGTGACATAAAACCCCAACTCCCAAACTCGACACCACAAGCAAGACATGACCTGTGTAAAGACTTAAAATCTGCCAAATGATTTAAGCCCCCATACCCTAGCCACATGTAACAAAAAAAACAAACCCTTTTTTGTTTCATTATACAAATAAAAAAATGTAAGTAACAACCCATGCCCTAAACCACAATAGTGATCAACACAACATATGTTCATGGTGAGCTCTAACAATAGGGTCTTGAATACTCAAGAACTAATACACCCTTGCATTAAACAAAATGTATACCCTTGAAGAAAGAACCTAAGGTCGAAACCATAAGTGACATTGAACAAGAATTGATACTCAAAGTTGACCTACCAAAAATTTTATGCATAAGGCAACAGACCAAGGATACAACATTAGAAACCCACACATAAGCATAATGAACAACTATATACTCAACAAATACATTTCATAAAACCACATAACTAAGACCAAAACCATTTCTAGAACAACCATAAACCATAGAGAGCAAGGATTTGAGTTACCAAAATAAGCAACATTGAAGACTTCAACTGATTTTGAAACCTTGAAACCATTTTCTAAACTACCAACCACAAAACCACCATTTCTACCGAGTTTCTCCAACTTTCTTTCAAGCCCTAAGCCGGCTATGAATAACAATGCTTTGTTGTTTGCACAATAACACATTTAGGACACAATGATGTCGACACAATAACATTGTAACTCACAAAAAAACACAAAATATTATGTCGGCCTTTTCCTCAAGTGTTTTCCTTTTTGCAAACCAAAAACTCCCATCATTATGTTGGTATTAGTTGCCTTTGTAACCAACCCAAACTGAAACATGATAATCATTAAAATGTAGAAAACCTGAGTACATGCCAATACTGTAAATGCCACAAATAACCCTTGACATCAATGCCAAAATCAATGTCAAAGGGGTCAACACAATTGGGGCGTCTAAATAAATCTTGGCTTGGAGTAAGATTTACCACCATGTGGGATAACCTATTTTTCCTTCTTAGAAGGGTTTGAAATATATGCTAGATGCACCTTAGAAGATGGGTGATTCGAAGTGGGTTAGGTTATATCTTAGGAGTTGCTAGAGTTGGCATTCTTATTTTGTGGTGCAAAATTGTAGTCCATTTTTTCACAATTTTCAAGGAACCTCAATAGGTTGGGGAGATTTTTTGACCTAGGGGTGCTAAAGGGAAATCCTTAACCTTGTGCTCAATATATTGGAACCAAAATTAATTATTGTGAAATTGAGGTATAACACATGTTGAGTGTGATAAAGATGTCCAATCTGAATATCCATAGATTCTTTCAAATCCTTCGACAAGTCAATCTAAACATAAACACTTTTCTGAGGATGAGCCTAATAAAATCTATCAAACGCAAAAAATATGACCTTCCCAAGGGAAGTAATAATGGTGGTTACAAATTTTTGGCAAGGGGTAGACTAGAGAACTCAAGCAAAACTAGCACACAAAGTTTCTTCTCATTTGAGATGGCGAAACCACACATCCACAACTGAAAGACTAATAGATATGAATAAACATACCATGGGAAATGCCTAATAATGGACTCAACATGGCCGACCTCAACAAGGTGAAAAATAAAGAACCCTTTAGTAAGGTTTTGGATAGTATCAAGTTGGATCCAATGTAGGGTCCAATGCTTGTTAACCCAATCTTAGATTGTTCTGTTTAGGAGATTTATCCCCACAAGATACCCTATCAAAGTAAAATTTTCTAACCACTTACATGTATTATCAAACTTAAGGATGGATAAAACCATATGTTATGGGGAATTTGTGTACTTACCTCATGAAATACTTCCATAATATTTTTTTTGGGGACACTTTCTTGGAGGTGCCACTATGCAGAGTCACCAAACCATCAACAACAACATGAACTGCTAGGTTGAAGTTGTTTGAGGCTATAAAAAGGACTACTAGAAAACTCACAATAATGTAGAAGATTAAAGGCTTTCTTATGCCAAAGGTGTAGTGTGACTTTAAGATGGCCAAAGACAATAAAAAAAATCCCCTAGCAAAGAGAAGTTCAAAGTCCAAAGACCTACTTTATATTTTTGACAACAATAGTCAAGATTTCAACTTTATGTTTGGGTGGATGCATACAACTCTATCCCACTTGTGGGCCATCTAGATTTATGTCTAAAATCATATATTTTTTTAAAACTATGGACAATTTAAACCTAGAGAGGTTCCATCTAATGGGGGTTTAATTGAAGGGGGTTAGATCAAACCTCCTTGGATAAGATCCCTATATAATTAAATAAAACCACCAATGCAATCTCCTCTTCGCCTATCAAAATGTTGACAAAAATAATTTTCCTTCAACTTTTGGGGGATAAAATGAAGCCATTTGAAATGCTATTTTGTAAGTATGTAGCCTTCAACTTTGGCTTTTGAAAATTATATTTTAAAAATATTTTTTTAATTTTATAATAAATGTAGGCCCATTACAAAAAAAATGACCTTTATTCAAGATGGTAGGAAAAAGAATAAATTTTGTTAGAAAAATCTTTAAAAATATACTATTTGCATTGATGTTCTTGTTCCAATGAAAAAATAAGTTGTTTTTAATATATAGTTAAGAGAAATGTGATGTGCTAAAACATAGGTCTAAAATTTTGTTACTACTAATTCAAAAATTAATAATAAATAAAAGTTAAAAAAACAAAATATATGTGTCCTAGGCATTTGAATTAATGATTTAATTCCAAGAAATTGTAAAAATATTTCATTTTTAGTGAAATTTATTGAAGTAAAATGTCACTCAATAAAAACATTAGAAAAAAATAATTGAAGAAAAAACTAAAAAATCATAAAATATTCTTTAATTTTAAAAACTACAAATTGAATATACATAGAAAATGCCACACCCTATTTGTTTACACCATCCTTAAATTCTTGGTCACTTGTTCAATAAATTGACACAAATAGAAAAAGCTAATAAACATTGATTTTGTTAGCCCAATTATGCAAAAATGGGCCACACTATTTTATTGTCACCCATTTTTTTATTTTTCTATTTTTTTTTGCATTGGCCTTTTTATTATGGTTTGTTCATTATGTTTATTTACAAGCTTATTTTCATCTACTTGGGGAGTATTTTGGTTATTTTTTATTACTCTACTCACATTTCCTCTCTTGCTCATCCACCACCTTTCTCATATATTTTTTTATATACCTTTTATTTTGGTCTAGTTAGGTTCATCCTTTTGTCTCTTTTATAACATTTCCATTTTCAATTTGTTCTTGGTTTTATTTCTTTCCTTTTATTATGCTTGATTTCCCTTGTTGGCTTCTTGTTTTGCATTTTGTGCTTATTACCATGTTTATTCCTTAGTGTTTGATTACTACTTATTGACCTCACATTACTATACCATTCTATTTCGAGAGTATATATTGAGCCTATATTGAAACATTATACCAACTTTGTATTGATACTTATTGAGATTATATTGAAACATCATGCTTACTAGAGCCTACATATGGACCCTATATTGATACATATCAATTTCATAGATTTTTATTAAGCCTACAATACTATATTATGCTATTAGATAATCTATTTTATATCATTTTCACTCCTCTTATCGCATCCTTATCTTTTATCCTTAAATCAGGGTAATTATTCCTTTTTTATATTTTATTTTATCATGTTATACCCTTATATTGGGGGTATCATTCCTTCCCCTATACGTTCCATTTTTCCTATATATACCCACTAGGGACTTACTACCTTACAATAATGTGTGCTTATGTTCTTGGATGATACATTAGGTTCATATGTTACTCTAGTGCCTCATGTACATACATGAGAGCTTTCGGTCATTAATGGGGTCGCAAAACCATTTTATATTACCATGTTGGGGGCAACATTACCTTCTAGACCATATCTCCAACCCATTGGTGCAGGGGCACCTAGCCTCATTTTGTAAATATGGTCCAATGTTGGGTTTTTAGGTGTTTTGATTCATATTTGGTGTAATAAGACCATTTTCAATGTATTGAGTCTCATGGGGTCGGTTGTAGTTAATGTTGTCAAGTTTTGTAAAATGTTGCAAAAGTTACACAAACAACTTTGCAATTTTGTCATATGTGGAAGTTGAACTATCACAAGTTCAAATGGTAGTTGTGAAATCTTGAGTTTTGGTTGTTGGTGTTTAAATATGCCTCAAAAACTTTGAGGCAAGGTTTTGGAGATATTTTTGGTGCACAAGCAATAAGAAAACTTCATTTTTCTGTGTGTTTTTATTGAAACCTATTGCTACAGGCGTTGGTACAGTTTCGTACAAGTTGCAAATGTAATAATTGTTATTGGAATTGGTGTAGGGATGAACTAACTCTATTTTGGTTTTTGTTTGAGTTGATTCCATAGAGTTTGAAGGATTTCATAAGCAATTTACTAGAAGAGGTCTAAAAACCCTAGATTGAGAGGGTTTGAACAAAAAATGGAATAAAGGACCATTCCACCTATGGAAATCTTTGCAAATCGGTGGAATGGAATTAGTTAGGGTGTTTTTCATTTTGGTAGTGATTGTAGATGAAGGGGATGGAGTTAGGGCCCTATTTTGCAATCCCTAGCCTAATATTTCAATGTATTAGGCTTAGAATGCAAGGTTAGAAGTAGGGTTTTGGTGTTAGGGGAATTTGTAAATGTTCTAGTGGAGAAAATCTATTGTTTCAGACCCCATGTGATCTGTCTAAATCCTTGGAGTGAATATTGGTGATTTTGGAAAGGAATATCACACAACTGCTTTGTAAAAGAGGCCTAATTGGGCTTAAGGGCAACACAACAGTCAATTTTAGGAGTGAATGTTACAAAAAAACCCTATCTCCAATTTGGATATGTTAAAGAAGAGCATACAAGGTATCTTGAATGATGATTGGTTCTTGGGTTTGAGGCCTTCTCTAAAAGATATGGTCAAATTTCACTATTTGTTTTGCTACAAGCAAGATTGAAGGAATTGAGAATAAGACACCAAGTTAGGGTTCCCAAATTGAAAAGCTGGTTGAATTGTGATAGTTTTGAGGACCTCCACCATGCTTTGCATCAAATTGGTATCAGAGAATAGGTTTTGATCATTTGAAGGAAAGAGGTTGAAGTTTGAAGAAGGAAATGTTGCAATTTGAAGAAGGAAAGATGCCTCCAAAGGGAATTGCAGTGATTGCTAGGGAAATATGAATGATGGAGTCTCAAGAATATCTTTTAGATAGACTTGCATCATTAGAAACAAACCAAAGAAGACGTAAGGCCACTACAGATGAGAGTGACCGAGAGGAAGAGGAAGAGGGTGAGAATGAAAACCCTCAAAGAGGAGTCCAAGGTGATGATGAGTTGGACCCTAATGAAAGAAGAATGGTTAAGATGTTGAAGGTTGTTAGAGGAGATACTACTAAGGTGAAAATTGAATTGCCCATGTATAGTGGGAGGATGGATAGTGAAGAGGTTTTGGATTGGATTGATGCACTAGACAATTATTTTGAATACAAGGAGGTAGCAGATGAACAAAAGGTAAAGTTTGCTAAAACTAAGTTGAAAGGCCCTGCCCTAACTTGGTGGAACTATGTACAAGAAGAGAGAGTGGAAAAGGGAAAAGAAAAAATTAATTCATGGGATACAATGGTGTCCAAATTCAAGGGTCAATTCTTTCCCGATGACCATGCAATTCAAACCTTTAGAAAGTTGCAAAATCTCAAGAAAAAAGGAATGGATGGCATGGCCTACACAGAGGAGTTTCACAAATTGAGCATAGAGCGGGCCATGTTGAGGATGAAGTTGAGAAGATAGCAAGGTATATGAATGGACTAAGGTTCAATACTCAAGATTAATTGAGTCTTGCCACCCCTAGAACAGTGGAAGAGTGCTTCCAATTGGTTGTGAGGGCAGAAGAGAAATTGAAAAGGAGGAAGGAAAAACAAAGTAGAGGTAGAGGAAAGAACTTCAGGGACAAAGGATCCTTTGGAGGAAGAGGACAATCAAAAAAATCACAAGGTGAGACAAGTGGGCAACAAGAACAAAGCTTGAAGTCAAGAGATGGTTTCAGAGGTAGAAGATCCAATGTTCGATAGATTTGGAGGACAAGGTAGGGGTTCAAATACCTTCTCTGGAAGATGCTATTAGTGCAATCAATTTGGCCATCAAGCATGGAAGTGCCTAGAGAAACAACCTTCTACATCACATGGTGGTGAAAGGAGAACATAGTTGGTGCAAGAGGAAGATTGTGAGAGTATTAACTCTCCTTCTTAGCATGTTGCTCCAAAGGTTGGAGAAAATATAATGATGAGAAGAACACTACTCAAGGTTCTTGTGGTGGAGAAGCCTCCACAAATAAAGTCATTGTTTAGAACCACTTGCAAATCTCAAGGCAAGGTATGTAAGGTTTTTGATTCTGGTTCTACGGATAATTTAGTTTCTTTGGATATGGTTGAAAAGTTAAAGATGAAGAGGATCCCACACCCTACACCTTATAAGGTTTCTTAGCTGAATAAGGATCACAAGTCTTGGTTAATGAACAAACATGGGTTGAGTTTAACATTTTGGGGTACAAAGATAATATCTTGTGTGACACCATCCCTATGGATGTTTGTCATCTGCTATTAGAAAGACCCAGGAAATATGACAAAAGAAAAACATGATGGGAAGAAAAATACATATGTGATTGAAAAAGATGGGGTTTAATTTACAATCACTCCTTTGCAAGATGAAAACATAGATACTCAAGTTGGTTCAAGTTTCATGTTGGTTGGGGAAAATGAATTCTTGAAAATCATGAAAGAAGAAGGTGGACAAGGGTATGCAATCATAATCATACCCAAATCTATTATGACGGTAGTAAAACTTGAAGGTGTGCCTAAAGAAGTGCAAACTTTGTTGAACAAGTATCAAGACATAGTTGTTGATGAGCTCCCTAGTTATTTTCCACCTATAAGGGATGTGAGCCACCACATAGACTTTATACCAAGATAAAAATTACCCAATAAGGCTGCATAAAAAATGACTCCTCAACAAAATGAAGAGATAAGGAAACAAATTTAGGAATTGATTGATAATGGTCTCATAAGGGAAATTTTAAGTACATGTGTTGTCCCTAATGTGTTGACACCTAAAATAGGTGGAGATTGGAGAATGTGCACTGATTCAAGGGAAATTAACAAAATCACTATAAGGTATAGGTTTCCCATACCTAGAATGGAGGATTTGATGGACTATTTAGGAGGATCTTGTTACTTTTCAAAGATTGACCTCAAAAGTAGCTATCATCATATTAGAATAAGAGAAGGGGATGAGTGGAAAACTACTTTTAAACCAATGAGTGGTTGTATGAATGGATGGTAGTGCCATTTGGGATTTCAAATGCACCAAACACATTTATGAGACTAATGAATGAAGTTTTTAAGCCTTTCATAGGTAAATTTTTAGTTGTGTACTTGGATGACATTTTTGTTTTTAGCAAGACTAAACAGGAACATTTGCAACATTTGGATATGGTGTTGATGAGGCTAAATGAAGAAAAGTTGATGATTAACTTGAAAAAGTGTGAATTCATGAAAGAGGAGTTGGTCTACCTTGGTTTTGTGATTTCAAAAAGCACTTTGAAGATGGACTTTAGCAAGGTAGAAGCAATTTTGAACTGGCCTACTTCAAAATTAGTTAGTGAGGTAAGAAGTTTTCATGGTCTTGCTAGTTTCTATAGAAAATTTGTAAGGAATTTCAATCATATTTGTTCTCCCATCTTTGATACAATCAAAGGGGATAAAAGAAAAAGGTTTATATGGTCTGATGAGGTAGAAAGAAGCTTTCAAATTCTAAAACAAAAGATAGCACAACAACCCATCCTAGCTTTACCAGAATTTAACAAGGTGTTCACAATAGAATGTGATGCAAGTGGGTATGAAATTGGTGTAGTCTTGAGCCAAGAGGGAAAACCTGTAGCATTTTTTAGTGAGAAGCTCAATGAGGCCAAGAAGAATTATTCTTCTTATGACTTTGAATTGTATGCAATGGTGCAAGTTGTTGGCCTCCTACAATGATTTAACAACTAAGCCCTTACAGATGTGATTCAAAGATTGAACATCTAAACTGAATAGCCATTCAATCATCATGAAGGTGCATTTAACTTGTCAACCCAGGGACGTGAACTTGAAATGGGTCAACACAGTATGTGCACTAGAAATCCAAGGTAGCCATTTCCATTCTATAGCTAAGAAAGACACAATGATGAAAGTAAATTGCTTGGAAAGGAATAAAAAAATGTTGATCATCAACCAACAACTATACTAAGCTAAAATGCATGAGAGATATGAAAATCTAAGCAACAAACAAGAAATTTATCTACTTTCTTTGGTTGTAGGAACAGTCATAGAATAAAATTCTAGTGGCTACAGGAATAGTTAGTTCAAATTCTTAACTAATTACTGAACATAAAGTAATAACTAAACTAATACTAAAATAAAAGGAAAAATACTCACCAAGTGGGCCCCCTTGGATAAGTATCCTCTAAAACTAATGAAAACTCAGATGCATGGACTTATAACTTCATCTTATTCATTGGAAAACATGAGTACAATAGAGCAGTGTAATTGTATTACTGAAAACTAGAAATGGAAGTACATTAGTAGATCATGCGCAACCTCCAAGAAGGAGTGTTCGAGTATTACCATAGCTAGGTCTAAGAAGCATTATGTGTCATTCTCTATAAATGTCCCTTGGATTTTTTTATTCAGCCCTGATGGGTAGAGGGATGTTGGATTCTATTTTCTTATAAGCCTCGCATTGTTGTCCCCAATTGATATCATTTTGTATCGAAGACATAAATGCCCTTAATTGGACATCCCCAACATATAACAGTGGATTCCAATCATGGTCTTGAGCCATAGCATAATTGTGTAAATAGAATTCACACAAAAAATTCTTCATCTTAGGGGAAACAATCTTATAAGCATTGAAAATTTCCATAGGAGTCTCGATGGAAGGGTTCAAACCTGAGACAATCCTTTCCATCTTAAAAGAAAGATATTTCTCCTTCAAATGTAGAGCATAGACCCTTGGAGGGGTCCTGCATTCTGAAATTTGGGGTACCAAGGCTGTCATATCATCCACCTTCTTCTTTAAAGTAGAAATTTCTACATCCTTGTCTTCAATCTCCTCATCTTTCTTTTGAATTTCTTTCTTCAACCTATGTTTCTCTTCTTTCCATTCCTCTTCTCTTCTTTGCATCTCTTTCCATAAATACATAGCTACCATGTGCATTGAGTAATGAGGGGGGCTATGTATTCCTACTAGTGTTTTTCTTGGCACTAATGCTTGCTCTTCATATAGTACCAGTTGCAGGGATTCAGGTTTTCAGTCAATTCCGGCTGCAGGGTCTCTTGTTCCTATTTTTTCTCATGCTGCAGGATCTCTTGTTGTAGGAAATCCAAATTTTCCTCATACCCTTGATTCTCAACTTTTTCTGCAATATCAGCAAGATTTTCCAGTGTTATGTCTGTTGCTTTCTCAAATATATTCTCTTCCTTGACATTCACCTGCCCCATTGGAGCTTTTGTGTCTCCTTGTGATATTTGTCTAGACTTAGGGATTTCCTGCGGAGACATATCAAAGGTTGGCCCAACTGGTCTTGATTTCCTAGGAGGGATTTCACATTTTTCTTTGGCTGGAGGATGAACACTGTCAGCCTTCCGCTTCCTAGAGCTTGGTACTTCTTTTTCTGTCAGCTACTTTTTAGCTTTTCCTTTTCTTATTTATGCTTCTCTCTTTTGTGCCCTAGTTTTCATTAGGATTCCAAGATCTTTGTCTGAGTGCTTTGTCCCAGAAGAGCTAATTTCTATGGTTTGTTTGACTGCAGGAGGGTTTGCACTAGGTCCTACGCCAGAGGTTGAAACACTAGGAGTGGCTTCAGCCGCGCTCAATCTCTTGCCAAACCTATGGGGTTGAGTTAAAACTCTAGGTTGCACATTCTCTGGTCTAATTTGAACAATATTTATGAATTCTTCCCAAGTCATCTCAAACACATCATGAAGAGCCTTCTCAACTAACAATTTGATCAAACAATCATGGGAGACAAAATTGTACCTACCTTTTTGAGTCTCGACCACCATGATTGAAAGAAGGTGGTAAAACATGTTTGGCACATTCATCCTTCTCTCGTGCCTCATGTAATTCAAGAGCTTGAAGTGCACGAAATGCATATTCAACTGGAATCCTTCACAGGTGATATATTTTATAACATACACAACTATTTGCTTCCATGGCTCAGGAAAAGAGGTTATTTTGTACCTTGTTTGTCCATGCTCAATGGAGGGTCACTAGGTTCTATAAATTCAGCCCTAACTAATTTGGCCTCTCTAGAAGCAGGGTAATTTTCACCATCGGTAGGAAACCTTGTAACTTCTTCAATTCTTTCTTTAGTAGCCAATAATTCCATCCCTTTTACTGTGGATTTTCCCTCATATAATGTCTAGGAAAATTCTAATGCAATGTCTTCATTAAAACCATTCAGCTTCAAGAAGTAGTCTAACTAGCCACAGTTTCTGAATTCAACTTGTGAATGTGCATCTTGTAGTAATACGTCATGAACCATAGGTTCATTCTTGATTAACTCACCTCCCATTTCCTACAATCACAATCACTCTACAAAGTTTTCCTTTCTGTAACACTGTCAATTTTCCAACGCCAATGTTGTCTGAATTTTCCCTTTTAATTTTTTTTACCTTTTCCTTTCTCTATTTTACCTTTTGGTGACTTGAGATTATGATAGGATCAATAATGGCAGTAAATGAGTAATAAAGGAAGGTTATGATGGAGAAAAATGGTAGCGGCAGTTGGTGTCATCTCACACATACGAGTTGTCATCTCACTCGGAATTCAAACTGGCTCGATCTAAATTTTGTTAATGTAGACTAGCATGGACTGACACGTGGGAAAATTATTCACATATTTATCCCCCCAACCTAAATTTGAGCATGTGTCCTCACATGCGAGGTGGTAAGGATGATTTGATAGGGGCAGGGAATAATGACATGCTACAGTGAACATCCGTATTAATTTACAACGATTAAATGAATGCACCAAAGACAATTAAGACATAGCAATTAATGCACACATACATGGATTCCTGGAATATTCATTACAAATATTGTGGAGAAAGTACCAGTTGCCTTTTAAGAAATAAGTTGAGAAATTAATGAAAATGAGGTGGAATGAGGTGAGGTGGAATGAAGTGAAGTGATGGAAGAGAAAGAAAGGTGGAGATGGATGGGTGAATGGGTGGATGGGTGAACAAGTGGACTCCCAAAGAAGTGGAAGTCTTTATTATGACAAGTACATACCTTAATTAGCCAGAAGGAGGGACACTAGGTCCACTTCCTTCGGCTGCAGGAAGCTCGGGTGCTGCATGTTGAGTGAATTATTGCAGGAACTCCTCTTTGGAAGTTGGCTTGTGATACAATCTGAGGCAATGACCATTGAAAATTAGCTTAAATCTAACTGGGTCGATAGTAGTGAGTTGAACAACACCATTAAGGAATACTTCAACAACCTCATATGGTCCTAGCCACCTTGTTTGCAATTTTCCTGTATTGCCCTAATACCTTGAGTCATAGAGTAGGGCCCAATCTCCTGGTTGGAATTTATTTTCCTTGATGAATTTGTCATGCCACTTGATTCTCTGATTCTGCACTACCTCTTTGTGATGCAAGGTTTCTCTCCTCATCTCATCCAAAGCATCCAAATGCATGATTCTTTCTCTTTGTTCCTCAGGGATATCCATCCCCAAATCTACTACAATTCTAAGAGTCTTATGTTCAATTTCAATGGGCATCATGGTTGTCTTTTCGTACAACAACTCAAATAGAGTGAAGCCTGTAGTTGTCTTCCAAGTTGTCCTATAGGCCTAAACAACTTTTGGCAGCCTATTTTCCCAATCCTTTTTATGAAAAACCACTATTTTGGTTAGGATGACTTCAATTTCTCTATTAGTCACCTCAACTTGGCCATTGGCCTGGGGTGATAAGGAGTAGACTTCCTATGTCTTATGTTGTACTCATTGACTAGTGCTACAATAAGGGTTGATGTGAATTGAGCCCCTTGATCAATCACTATCTCTCTTGGAACTCCATACCTTGTGAAAATCTTCTCATAAAGAAATTTTGCAACCTTTTTATCTCTTGCATGCTTCATGGCCTTAACTTCTACCCACTTTGTTACATAATCAGTGAAAACTAAGATATAAGACTTACCATTTCATGGAGGGTCAATGGGTCCCACAAAATCTAGTCCCCATTTGTCAAATGGAGTGATTATTACCTGAGGGAAAAGTGGCATCTCATTAGATTTGGTTCGTCTTCCCATCCTCTGGCATTAATCACATTTTCTTGTATACCTTCCTACATCCTTGTGAATTGTGGGCCAATAGTAAAATGTGCTCAAAATCTTCATTAATGTCCTTTTGGCTGCAAAATTTCTTCCACATGGTTCATTGTGACATGCATGCAAAATGTCATATGTCTCATCTCCCCTCACACATATCCTCATGACATGGTCTAGTCCAGTATAAAACAAACATCCTGCAATCCATGAAAAAGGAAAAGATTTTTCAATGAGTGTTCTTCTCTCTTTTGGAGAGAAGTGAGGAGGAACTCTACCTATGACCAAATAATTAGCTATGTCGTCATACTAGGGTGTTCGCACACTGATGGAGAATAGATTCTCGTCAAGAAAAGAGTCATCTAAGGCTTGATTATCCCCTAAGGTAGTTAGCCTTGAAAGAAATTATGCAACAACATTGGCCTTCCCTGGTTTATCCACAATGGTTATGTCAAACTCCTGCATCAACAACAACCATTTTACTAGCCTACTAGAGATCAAAGGTTTATTAATGAGATATCTAATGGCTGCATGATCTTTTTGTACAAAGATTTGGTAGCTCATTATGTAATGCTTGAATTTGTTTAGGGCATAGATTACTGCCAACATTTCTTTTTCTATCACTATATAGTTGAATTTAGCTCCTTGCAAATTTTTGCTGACAAAATAAATGGCATTTTCAATGGTCCTTCTTTTTGTCCTAAGACTGCTCCTATAGCATAATCTGATGTGTCTGTATGGATGTGGAAAGGAATCTCCCAATTAGGACCTTTAAGTACAGGAGCATGAGTCAAAGCTACCTTCAAATCAAAAAAAGATTTGTCACAATCTTCTGCCCATTGAAATTCAGCATCTTTGGTGAGAAGAGTATACAATAGTGTTTCTATTTTGCTGAAATCCTTGATGAAACACCTATAATATCCTGCATGGCCCAAGAAACTCCTAACATCTTTATGTTTTGCAAGTGTAAGCATATTTGTGATCACCTCAATCCTTGCAGGATCTACTTGAATTCTTTTGTGAGAGATGTAATGGCCAAGAACTACACCTTCCTGCATCATCATGAAACACTTTTCATTGTTTAGAGATAGGTTGTGATCTTCACATCTCTATAGGACTCTCTTGAGATTTTCCAATGCCTGATTGAAATCAGCACCATAGGTGGTAAATTCATCCATGTAAATTCCCATGCAATCAAGAGAGATATCTAAAAATATGTTGATGATTTTTGCTAGTGCATTGCATAAGCCAAATGGGAGTACTGATTAGGCATAGGTCCCCCATGGATAGGTAAAGGTGGTCTTCTCCTGGTCCTCAGGTGCAATTTGGATCTAGTTGTAGTCATTGAATCCATCTAGAAAAGAAAAGCACTGCTTTCCTGCAAGTGATTCCAAAACTTGATCTATGAAAGGTAAGGGAAAATGGTCCTTTTTGGTGGTAGCATTGAGTTCCCTATAATCAACACAAACTCGCCATTTCCCTCCTTTTCTAGGCACAATCACCAATGGAGACACCCACTGGCTATCTAAAATGGGATAGATAAATCCTGCATCTGGCAATTTTTGTAGTTCTCCTTTTACAATTTCTCCCAACGTAGGGATAATTCTTCTTTATGGCTGCTTCACTGGGGTGCAATCATCTCTAATGTAAATTCTATGAGTGCAAATCTTAGGGTCCAATCCCTTCATATCATCATAGTCCCATGAAAATGCATTTTGATGGGTCCTCAATAAGTTTGCCAATAACAATTGTTTTTCTTCACTCAGTTTGCTATCAACATTCATATATTTTCCTTCTGACACCTCCACTTGTGTAGTTAACTCTATCATGGCTACTTCATTAATGCATGGTACCTTGAGTTCATATGGCAGCAATGTATGGGACATACTTGTTGCAGGAAGTTTGGCTGCATGAAGTTCGACTGTAGGAAGAGTGGTTGTAGGAAGAACGTCTGCAAGAAGAACAGCTGCAGGAAAAGTAGACATAAGTGTCTTGACTGGAGCAGAAAAATGAGAAGATGATGCTTCTTCTAGTTCACAATGATTTTGAATGATGTTAGCCAATACTTCATCTTCATCTTGAAGCTACATAAAAGACCTTCTGCCTAACATCATAAGATACACCACAAAATTAACTTCCTCGGCCTCTTCACCAAGATGTGGTCATACAAAATTATCCTCATCATGGGATGGCTGAGCAAGAGGATAAAGAACAAAATTTTTGGTGCTCTTCCCATCAGAAATTTTCATGTCACATGATCGACATCTAATATATGCATCAGTTGCTAGCCATGGCTTTCCAAGAATAATGGGATACCCGCCTAGTGTAGCTTTAGGAGAAAGAATCATGAAGTTTGTTCAATACTCCCAGTAGGCTAGAATTACCACAAGATCTTCTACTATACCATCAGGCTTAACAGTAGAACTATCAGAAAGTTGCAGGACAGTAGGAGTAGATCTCATGCTTGCAACATTTAGTTGTTGCAAGATGTGTTTAGTCATTACATTTATTGCTACCCCCAAATCAATCAGAGCATTCTTTATTTGGATCTCATTTATAACAACTACCACAGGACTACCTAGGTCATTGTACTTAGGGACAGTCACTTTTCTAAGCATGATTTCAGCTAGTTGTCCCACCACATGAACCATAGTGGGGTCTTTCTTTTTCCTTCCTGGCTTCTTGAGGCATGCTTCTTTGATTGCCTTGCCATAGATTGGGACATCCTTTATGGCCTGAAATAGAGGTATCTAGACACATATATGCTTCAACTGATCCAAGATGTCAAAGGTTGTGTCCTCTTTTTCTACCATTTTCCTGGCAACTTCCAATCTCTGAGGAAATGGTGGTTCTTGTTCAGTTTGCTTGACTTGGACTGGTTCAGGATTTTTAGGTGCACTTGGTTGAATGGGATCATTCAAAGGTTCATCTTCCTCTTTCACAGGAAGCTCAGTGATAATGGGCTTGGAAGGGGCTGGTAAACTAGTTTCTGAATGCAAGTGGATGTCACTTACACTCATAGCATATGCAAGGAATTGGTCTGAATCGACAGAGTATACAGGTTGTTATTGTGGTTTGTTATTTGGATTAAGTGTGGGCTAAGCTAGTAGTTGAGTAGGTTTAGGTGGATTTGAGCTTGGATTAGTAGGAGGCATTATATCAGGTTATTGGGGATGAGAAGGTGGTTGCATATAACTGGTTGTTTGTGTTGGCCATTGTTGTCCTCCCCTCCATTGATTCATTTTCTACCAATTTCTTGGAGGTGGTTCCCAATGCCCTTGAAATTGTTACCAATTCCCTTGAGGTTGCTTCCACTGGGGTGGAGATTTTTGATGATTGGGCCAAGCATTTGGAGGGTTACCCCAAGGATGTGGTGGATATCCTCCATAGTTGGATGGATATGGGGGCTACCATTGGTTACCAGATGAACAGGAATTGAAATATGGTCCTTCATAAGATAGTGGATCCAGTGGAATACCTTGTCTTGGAGCCCAAGGCCTCCTTTGTGCAACATAGTAGACTTGATCTTCTTTAATATGGATTGGTTTGAACTCAGGTGGAATCTGCTTACTTTCAATATTAGCTACCATCTTTCATCTACAATCCTTCTTCTTTTGTCTACAATGGGGGCAATACTCTGCTAACATTGCCTTTGCCTCCTTTTGTTTCTTCTTGGCCTAAAGTGTATCCAGCTGATTAGCTAGATTTTTTATAATGTCTTGCTTGAAATCTGCTAGCAAGTGTGTGATCTCCATCCTTGAAACTCCACTAGTATATGACTTACTCATAGAGGATTGGTAAGCTCTCCCTTTCTTTGAATCTTCCCTAGAATAGTTCTGGCATATTTTCTTGATGTCTTCCCAAGGAACTTGGGTGATATCTCCTCTTTCCATTAGGTCCAAGGCATCAGTACAACTCATTAATTCCTCTTAGGAAAAGCAGCTTTTGTGATTCTTTGTTGAGGGTATGGTGTGGATATTTCTATAAGCAGAACAAAAACCTTGAAATGTAATCCTCCATGCTCTCATCTTCCTTTTGTTGCATCCTGGAAATGTCATCTCCTCTCATGTCACTACCCCTACAATATTCCTTGTATTTCTGAAGGAACTTTGTCTTCATGTCCTCCCAAGTTTCCACAGTATCTCTTCCTAGGCTCATGAACCATCTTAATGCAACCTCTTTCAAGGTGGTAGGAAATAGCTTAAGCCTATGAGAATCAGTGGTATAGTCATAACTACTGCAAAGTATATCAAACTCGAACAAGAAAGTATCAAGATTTTCTATAACAAGTCCATAAAACTTAAGAAGGGTTGAAGTAGGGATATTTTTGAGATTGTCAACTTCATTCTGATGGGAAATGGGGAAGGGAAAATCTAGTTGGTTAGGTTTGTTTCTATTTGCATCACCCATGCCTGCTTGATGGATTTCCCAAGCAAAGGGATTCTCAAACTGATTTTGGTCTTCAAAGGAAGCTTCAGAACTGGTCAGATCAAGAAATACATTGACAAAGGTGTTTGGCTTTTCTCCTTCTTCATTCCTTGGCATATTTGGAAGCTCTTCTAGCTAGAATGGATCAATATTATTAGGAAGAAATCTCCCATAAGCATCTATTCTCCTTCCTCTATGCATTTGGTATCAACTCACTATTAGCCAACTCACACAAAGAATTGGTAAAGAATAAGGGGGGTCATTACTTCCTAAATTAGGGGCATTCTAAGAATAACTTTCAGAAATACTACAACAAGAAAACTATCAATGACTCCAAAGAATTTCCTTGTTTGACACCATCCCCATCAACAACACCAAAAATGTTGGCCTCCTACAATGATTTAACAACTAATCCCTTACAGCTGTGACTCATAGATTGGACATCTAAACTGAATAGCCATTCAATCATCATGAAGGTCCATTTAACTTGTCAACCCAAGGACATGAACTTGAAATGGGTCAACACAGTATGTACACTAGAAATCCAAGGTAGCCATTTCCATTCTATAGCTAAGAAAGAAACAATGCTGAAATTAAATTGCTTGGAAAGGAATAATAGAAATACTGATCATCAACCAACAACTATACTAAGCTGAAATGCATGACAGAAATAAAAATTTGAGCAACAAACAGGAAACTACTCTATTTTTTTTGGTTGTAGGAATAGTCACATAATGAAATTCTAGTGGCTGTAGGAACAATCAATGCCAGATTCTTAACTAATTATTGAATAGAAAGTAATAATTAAACTAATAGTAAACTAAAAGGCAGGATACTCACCAAGTGGGCCCCCTTGGATAAGTATCCTCTAAAACTAATGAAAACTCAGATGCATGGACTTATAACTTCATCTTATTCATTGGAAAACATGAGTACAATAGAGTAGTGTAACTGTATTACTGAAAACTAGAAATGCAAGTACATTATCGGATCGCATGCAACCTCTAAGAAGGAGCATCTGAGTCTTATTTATACTACCAACTAAGCAAGGCAGTCAACTCCACAAATTGGGAGGATGCCATTTTAGGGAAAGTGAAGAAATTGGAGTGGTGGTTACACATGCATGGAATCTGGTCAGACATATTTTTCTTGACGCAGACTTAGCATAGCAGTAACGCTTGCATTTTCTCAACGACATTAAAGTCCATTTACAAGGCATTTACAACTCGAGTTGCATGAAGAATCTCTCGTCGTCGACCTTCATTGAATGTTATGGTGAATGACCAACTAGTAGAATCTTTTCAATTTAGTGGCCTCTAATCATATATGCATGGCAATATTAGTAAGCACAATAATCACATATTTGTAACTATCTTAAAGAACATTCATTAATCCACATGTAGAATCAACACAAATAGTCCATATAACATGTCAATGTCATTAAAGATTTACAGAAATAACATTAAGCCCAATGTTTATGGTTTTGAGGAAATATCAACATTCAAACATCAAGGTCCATGACAACTTCAACAAATAGATCATAAATTCTACCAAAATTAAACCAAAAACTAGGCTCATCACAAGAATTGAAAAAGTGGAGACACTATCTCCTTCCAAAGGAATTTATTGTTTTTATTGACAATCATGCTTTGAGTTTCTTGAAAAACCAAGACAAGCTTAGCCACAGACATGTGAAGTGGGTGGAGTACCTACAAAGCTATACTTTTAGCATAAAACACAAAAAAGGGCAGTCAAACAAGGTGGCAAATGCTTTGAGCAGAAGACAAATGTTGGTGCAAGAAATTCAACTCCAAAGTGTGGGTATTGATGCCTTGAAAGGTATGTATGAAAGAGATGATTATTTCAAGGATGTGTATGTTGTTCACAATCAGTTTGATGGTACTTTACATGAAGAATATTATGATTTCTAGAAGCAAGATGGATTATTGTTTAAGGGTGCTCAGTTGTGTATTCCCAAATGTTCTATGAGGACAAATTTGATTAAGGAGAAGCATTGTGGCAGCTTAGGGGGTCATTTTGGAGTGGAAAAAACCTTGGAGTAGGTAAGAACGTATTATCATTGGCCAAAAATGCAAAAGTGACATCAGAAATTTTGTTGAAAGTTGTGTTGCTTGCCAAAAAGCCAAGTGTTCAAGCACTAATGCAGGTCTTTACCAGCCTTTTCCAATTCCTAACAGACCATGGGAATCCATCAACATGGATTTTTTGTTGGTTTTACCCAAAACTCAAAGAGAGTTTGATAGTGTATTTGTTTTTGTTAATAGATTTAGCAAAATGGCATACCATGCAAATGTACAAATTATTCTTCATAAATTATTGGGTTATTTTTCAAAGAGGTAGGTAGAATTCATGGATTACCATTGACAATTGTGTCTGACAGGGATAGCAAGTTTGTAGGTCACTTTTGGAGGACTCTTTGGAAGAAATTGGGAATCAACTTGACATTTAGCTCTGCCTATCACCCACAAATAGATGGGAAGACTGAAGTGTCAATAGGAGTCTTGGGAATCTTCTTAGATGTTTGACAAAAGAGCATTCACAGCAATGGGATCTCATTTTTCCACAAGCTGAGTTTGCATCTAATGACTCTATTAATAGAAATGTTGGAAAGAGCCCATTTGAGATAGTCTATGGATTGAAGCCAAGGGGAGTCTTTGAACTAAGAGATTTGAGTGGTATGGAGAGAAGGAGTGCTGAAGGGGAAGGGTTTGTAGTTGCAATGAAGAATATACATCAGCAAGTGAAAGAAAATCTTAAAAAAAGTGTAGAGAAGAATAAGCAACATGCAGATTTGAAGAAGAGGGATGTTCAATTCAAAGTAGGAGACTTGGTCCTAGCACATTTGAGGAAAGAAAGGCTACCAAAGTGGAAATACACAAAGCTAGAAATGAAAAATATTGGGCCATGCAAGGTGGTCCACAAATTTGGTGCAAATGCCTATGAGATAGAACTCCCTCCTGGAGTGGCTATCTCTCCAATTTTCAATATTTTTGACCTTTATCCTTTCAAAGGATCTATGATTGTAGGTGATGATGCAGGTACATTCGGAGTTCAAGATGAAGATTGGGTCAAGGACCTACCACCAAGTCAGCCTTTGAAGCTTGAAAGCATTTTGGATACAAGGGAAGCAAAGAGAACAAGGCATAAGGTGTACAATGAATACCCGGTGAAATGGCATGGTCTCCCTCATGAAGATGAAACATGGATGATAGAGGAGGACATTAAGAAACATGGCACAACAGTTCAAGAGCTGATATCAAGTGGAACTTGAGATTCTCTTCTGCCCAACTGTATGGTGCAGGGGCACCTAACCTCATTTTGTAAATATGGTCCAATGTTGGGTTTTTGGGTGTTTTGAGTCATATTTGGTGTAATAAGGTCTATTTAGACCATTTTCAATGTATTGAGTCTCATGAGGTCGGTGGTAGTTAATGTTGTCAAGTTTTGTAAAATGTTGCAAAAGTTGCACAAGCAACTTTGTAATTTTGTCATATGTGGAAGTTGAATGGTCACAAGTTCAAATGGTAGTTGTGAACTGTTGAGTTTTGGTTGTTGGTGTTTAAATATGCCTCACAAATTTTGAGGCAAGGTTCTGGAGACATTTTTGGTGCACAAGCAATAAGAAAACTCCATTTTTTTGTGTGTTTTCATTGAAATATGTTGCTTTGGGCATTGGTATAGTTTCGTATAGGTTGCAAATGTAATAATTGTTATTGGAATTGGTGTAGGGATGAACTAAATCTGTTTCAGTTTTGGTTTGAGTTGATTCCATAGAGTTTGAAGGATTTTACAAGCAACTTACTAGAAGAGGTTTGAAAACCCTAGATTGAGAGGGTTTGAACAAGAAAATGGCATGAAGGACCATTCCACCAGTGGAAATCTCTATAAATCGGTGGAATGGCATTAGTTAGGGTGTTTTTCATTGGTAGTGATTGTAGATGCAGGGGATGGAGTTAGGGCCTTGTTGTGCAAGCCCTAGCCTAATAGTTCAATGTATTAGGCTTAGAATGCAAGGTTAGAAGTAGGGTTTTGGTGTTAGGGGAATTTGTAAATGTTCCAGTGGAGAAAATCTATTGTTTCAAACCCCATGTGATCTATCTAAATCCTTGGAGTAAAGATTGGTGATTTGGGAAAGGAATATCACACAACTGCTTTGTAAAAGAGGCCTAATTGGGCTTAAGGGTACCGTAGCAGTCAATTTTAGGAGGGAATGTTACAAAACAACCCTATCTCCAGTTTGGATATGAAAAAGAAGGGCATAAAGGGTATCTTGAATGATGACTAGTTCTTGGGTTTGAGGCCTTCTCTAAAATATATGGTCAAATTTCATTGTTTGTTGTGCTACAAGCAAGATTGAAGGAATTGAGAATAAGACACCAGTTAGGGTTCCCAAATTGAAAAGTTGGTTGAATTGTGATAGTTTTGAAGACATCCACCCTGCTCTGCATCACCCATATGCACATCATGATTTATCATTCTAGATGTTTGCACATCCTTATCCTATAATATATTTAATATTTCTTACATGATTCATATAATCACATTCTTATCTATAGATTATATTTATTTTCATGTGTTATCACTCTCCTTCAATTCCTTGCACCTTGTGGATACAACCAATTGAGAGGCATGCATATGTTGTCACTAACATTCCTATTTTGATCTTCTAGGTAGTGATAGATGCTACATGAACTTATTGTTGTGACCAAACAAAGAATAACCATAATATGTCGTGTGCTTCATGTGCCTTCTCATCCCATGTCTACCATACCAAATACACCATTCTCACTTCAAATTAGGTAGGTTTTTTTAATTTTACTCACGTCATGTTCTTCCTATTTCCTAGGTAGTTGGAAAATTTGTATTTGGTACTTAATTTTTACTTCATACATAGACTTGCACACTTTTTATGTATTTTGAACGTTCTTGTGGAGAGAGAATACTAAAGGGTATAATTACATGATGACATATTCTAGACCCTCCATAATCTAAAAATTAGACAAAGTAGATAATTGGACCTTTAAGGTTATCTAAAACTTAAGTCATTATTAGAATTAAGAGATCAATTCCTCTCCACTTGAATCAAGAGGTCAATTATGGTATAATTCCATGTTTAGGAGAAAATATTAGTTACCACACAAGAGGATTCTAGTTTCCATGCAACATACTAGTTACTATGCAAAACCTTAGTTACTACACACCTTAGTTTGTATCTAATATCCTAGTTGTCCAAGGTCTTAGTTTTTTTTCAACAAGAATTTAGCGGTTGCATAAGATTCTCTCTTAGCTACACTATAAAATTTGCTCCAGAAGTAGTTAAATTATGAAAAAGTGAATATGCAATGGACTTTGAGTGTAAAAAAATTCTAACATGTCATTGGAGAAAATTTACCTTCTATTCACATTGGTAGGTCATTATTAGATCATTCACAAATTTTTTTCTTCCTAAGCCTCAATAGGTGATGTCTACAATATTTTTTTTTCTTTGTATTTTGGTAGAAGAAATTATTCCTTTTATTTGTGATCATTAAATATCATTTGGAAGACATTTGATCTTCACATGTAGGCGAGGAAAATGATTAAACAGTTATTGGTGATATTAGGATTCCAAGGATCTATTAAAAATATTGGAAATCCAAGCAACAAGCATAAGAGAATATAGAGCTGGTTGGAACTTTGGTTCAAGATTGACTACTAGTGGATTATGCATCTTCCATACATTGTTGCAAATGAACATTGAAGAGGCAATTGTTACTAATTTATTTTGATGAATTTTAGGGGTCAAATCTTGAGAGAGCAAGGATGAAGGTCAAGTATTAGCTAGATTGATCATGGAGATTAGTAGTTAATAATATGTGTTTTTTATTGAAACTTTCATACAATAGAGAGGATGTTTACAAGGTTTTAGATGATCCAAATTTGATTGGAATCCAACTCAGTCCATAAGGGATTTTTATTCTATTGTAACATTCTAGTGGATTTATTGTTGGTTTTTCTTCCCACATTGGGTTTCTTAAGGAAAAAAAATTGTGTCATCATTTCTTGATGTTGTTGTCAATGTTATTTCTTGTTTTATTTTATTTGCAAATTATTTAGAGAATATTTTAGCTTCTAGTTGAGTTCACATTATTATGCAATAATTGTAGGATGTGAGGAGTTGCAGGTGTTCTTAGGGCGGTTTCTATTAAGTGAAGGAAATTCCATCCATTTTTTAGAATTTTTGTTATATATTGGATCTTTGATTCGATGCAACACTCTACTAGGATTATTTGTTGTTGATGAGCAATAATGTAGAATATTATTATGATTAGGTATCCTTCACCTTGCAATTCCTAATGTTCAGTTTATTTATTTATTTGTGTTATTTTATCGTGCCCTCATGGAAAATGAATACCTCGTTGACTTGACATTTATGTCATGCGTATTTACTTTTATGACACATGTAAGAATGCATCTATGTCATGTAAGGTGTGTAAGAGCATCTATGATATTGTAATATATGTAAGGGATTTTATGGTATGTGTAGGAGCTTATAAGAGAAGTTTTTATTGTAGACTAAAATTTTTGACCCTCTTATGATGCATATTATGACAAGTTATGGATCATTTTTAAATGAAGATAATTGGTCCAAAATATGGTGTGGGTCATGAGAATTTATTACCATGGTATTTTGGGACCATGTTTGGGTCCATGCTATTGCCTTTGAGTGGTTCCATTGTATTAAGGGCTTGGGATGGAGGAATTATGCACATGTATTGTAGGGATTATGTTGCCACTTTTACTCCAAGTCCCAAGAATGTTGGTCTCCATGGGAGGTGTGAAGCTTGATACTATATTATAATATTGTTGTCGTTGGGAATACTTTAGTTTTGGTGCTTTGGAGATTGGGTTTTTCTAGGGCATATTTGTGTCGCTTCTTTGTGTGATTGTTTCTTCTTATTTTCACTCATTCTTGTTCCTTACTAAGTGTTGTTTTATATATTATTATGCAATGTTGAAATGATTATAGGTCTAATATCTCACAACTCTCTCCTCATAGGGTTAATGTAGAAAATGTATGTATCCTATTTTTACTTTATGGACATAGTTTATTTTTATTTGTATTAAAAAATTATTTGTGGAGCTTTTAGTACTAAAAGCGCATGATGGATTTCCTTTCAAACATCCATCTCTGGTGTTTGGATATTTACATTGCATGCATGTTTATGAGTTTTACATTCTTTGAAATGCATGATCATCTTAAGATTCACATGCACCTCAAAGTGGGGTCAAAATATAATGGTGAAATTTGCATACCAATTCTATCACTCATTTAGTTTTCTGCCCATTTTGATAAAATGTCTTGATACATGTAGATATCAACAAATATCACAATTTTATGCGAAGTTGGACCCGTTCCTTTAGCCTTTACCCATCCATAGATGTTGATATGTGAATTTTTTCATCACCCTATCCTTATACACACACTTTTATACATTCACACATTTAT
Source organism: Sequoia sempervirens (assembly GCA_007258455.2). Taxonomy (NCBI): domain Eukaryota; kingdom Viridiplantae; phylum Streptophyta; class Pinopsida; order Cupressales; family Cupressaceae; genus Sequoia; species Sequoia sempervirens. The sequence continues at coordinate 32,880 of VDFB02196689.1, read as the reverse complement.
CACTCACCTTATCCATACATTTATACATCCACCTAGGTGCCTATCTCCATATAGCCATTAGCCAACTAGTGATCATTTATTCTCCAAAGGTCATTTTCATGATCAATGACTTGACTCTTTCCTTTCCAAAATTCAAAATTCAAAATTGACTTGACATACCCCCTTTATTTTTCCTCCTTTGGTCAGCGAAACATGTGTTTTGTGAAATTTGATGCTATGTGCTAGTATTTAACATATTCAATGCATGTTGTATAATCATCCAAGTAACAATCCTAATCCTCTCATTCTAAAGCATTAAAAAAGCTCTTAATAGTGGTGCACTAAAATGAGTAATTAATCTATATAGATTCATTCTTGGACCCTTGCTTGTTGTCTTCAAAATTTTATACACATTTTTAAAGATTGACCTAGGTGAACTTGTCTCCTTACAATAAAACGGCAATCCTTCCAAAATATTATAAATACCTCTAACTCTCATATTAGTAAAACAAAAAAAGATCATCAAAATAAATAGAACAATATTTTGCTTTGAGCTGAAAGAATGAATTCATGACCATAAACTTACTCCAAACCTGCAGATTTGCTCATGAATAAAGACCAACACAAAATCTGAGATATTCATCTAATAAAAAAAATCTTATTTTTCTGAGAAGTTACCAATTTAATTCTAAAATTTTCTTTACAAATACACATTCTTTGATTATTGAACTAAATACTCCTATCTACCAATTTACTTTCCTAAAATAACTATTATCTAATATATCAATCCCAACTGTCATTACTTAAACCAACACTAACCAGTTACTGGTTTTGCCATTTGTTATTATTTATCTGGTCATCATGATTTTAGCATTAAATCCAAGGGATCTAATTAGTACAAGTCTATATTAGACCCATCTCCAAACATTGGGTTTAATGAGTAACTGTCACTCGAACAATTTGATATACAACGTCCCATCTCCTCCCTCCTTCACGCTCCCCGCTGTTTTACCGCTACAGGAAAAAGCTTTTGTGGGATTCGATCCCACGACCAACAGAATGGGAGCGATATTACCGTTACCTTTCAAGCTTAACTGTTTTCATCTGCTCGTCCTCATGCTGTTACTCTTTTTATCATCCAGTAAAACTAACTGCAATTGAGGATTTTTTTTGTTTTGTTTTATTTAATTTGGAGCAATGTATGGTTAAAAACATATTTTTATAATTCATGAAGAATTTTGTTGAGTGTTTCTGGATTAGATTGTGTATGTATTTTTTGCATCAACGTTTCAGATTACACTCCATGATCCATTATCGGGATAGAAGAGAACATAATATGATCCGAAATGTTGATGCAAAAAATACACACAATCTAATCAAGAAACACTCAGCAAAAACAATCTATTTAATCTTACAGATTGAAGGGTGTTTCCTTTCAAGTCGGAGAGGCCTAAAAAAACTATCTTGGTGAATTGATACAGGTGTCAGTGACCATGGGTGCCCCTACAACACAGAGACTTGCTACAATTATTGCCAGCAACAAGGAAAGCCTTTTTCTTACTGTGGGAGTTTTCTGTTTATCAAATGCATATGCTATTCATAACTGTACATCCCCATGACTTTTTCATGGAAGCACTGGCTTAATAAAAAGATTGCCAGGAACCATTTCAATCTGTTGGAAAGTTGATAAACACATATTGTCTTTTATCTGCTTTAGAATAATATTCTTATGATTTGTGCCACTGCAGAAGATGTAAATGTCCTTCAGCAGTTATCAGATATTTGAATCTTCATTTTTGGGCACTATTTTCAATTTTGCAGTTTGGGCATTCTAGCAGGGGAAGATAGGAATACCCACTTACAAAACTAAAAATGAGGGGAAGATAGGAATACCCACTTACAAAACTAAAAATGAGTTCATATGAGAGTTTATTTTACATGGTTGCTTTGAGTGTATAATGCTCTATTATTGTAAATAGAGGAAATTGAAGTGCCCCAAACATGCCATCTTTCAATATCATGCAAATGAAATGAAGTTTATGGTGTTTTTTTTTTAAGTAACCATCAAACTTGATGGTCAAATGCCCATTAAGAATAATGCTATTCAATGTGTATTTTAAACAGTTGTGCAAGAGGAATGATGGTGCTCTTAATTACATTCATGCATGGACCTAGAAAAGGAGGAAATATCTACCTATACATTCTTAGTAAATAAGTTCTATGATATTGTAAAGGTTGTAAAGGGAAATTTATAAGTAAATTGGGTTAAATTAATAAGTGCATATAAATAAGTATAGACTAATTTAATCTTAATGAGTGATAGTTGTAGGTTAAAGAAAGATGTAGATGAAAGATTAATAAAGTGTGCATATTTATTAAGATGAAATGATTATTCAGTTCATCTTCTAAATGACTATTGAACTTCTAACGCATTTAGGAAATATAAAATATAAAATATGATCTTTAATATGTAGGGGTGGTGGTCAAATCATTATTTGTGTTGTATATTGGACAACTTGTTGCTGTCATCTCATTTGTTTGATACAAAGCTCTAGTCTTCTACAAAAGATTTTGTCTAAGTGATAATTTGTTCCTAATTACATAGTTTTAAATTTTTAAGAACCAATGTATTGACTTGTTATAGATTTAAAAATTGGAAAGCCTAGGCTAATTGTGCCCATGAGTAACCCAAAAGTGTACTGAATCATTTACGAAATGACTTGAATTTTGGTCAAGCTATAAATGTGAACCACTTGCACACTATATTTTTACATAGGTTCTCTAGATTGTGTCATAGCTATAAGAGCCAATACCACTAAAATCTTCCTAAAGTGAGAGTGACATTTCCAAATGATCCAATTCAAATAAGTATTGAAAACCATTAATGATAAAAGACATTGAGAATATTATATTATATTATTTTGATGTTATTTGATTGAGTTATGTGGTTGTGTTATTTGATTTAGTGTGTTATTATTTCCTTTAGATTTCTTACTAAACTATTACATGTTTAGCATTCATATAAAGTTATGAATTCTAAATTATTTCAACTCTAGTAATGACTATATTTAAATCTGTTGTATTTAATTTGACAAAATTCAAGTAATCAATTATAACATTTAAAACTATTAAGATTGAATTGAGATGGGTCAACCAAGATAGAATGCCTTAATACCATAAAATATTACCATTTTTTATTGCCTCTCACATTCTACACATGTTTATAGGTTGAAGGCTTTCCCACATGGCATGGATGTTATGTACTTAATTTCCATTAGTTTACCAATAGTTGTGGTGGTACGTATTCAAATTTTAGCCTCCTGAATTATTGTGGCCAATAAAATTCCTAAAAAACTTGAATTTGATAGGGTTTATCTTATTAATCATACATTAGGGCTTTGAAAAACCCTAACCCTTGTTGAAACTTGTTGTGTGGTCTCACAACATGCCCCAAGACTGTAAGGCTTGGGGACCCAAGTGAAAAACTAACACTTATGGCAGGTGTTGGTTAGCAAAGAGGATCACTGGAAGTTAAAGTTAAGAGGAAGTATTTTGGAGTAATTCGTGATTCAAGTGTAACGAGTACCAGGTATCAGAAGGCTAGAGTGTTGAAATGTTAATGCAAGGTTTTGGTAAAATGTTTTGGTCTGGGAATAAAGGTTCGGGAAATGTGAAGGTTCCGGTAGAATTTGGGATCTGGGAAAGTTTTATTCTGGTAAAAGCTAAAGTTTTCGGGTACTGGGTAACAATGTTAAGTTTTAAAGTTAAATATCTAAGTTTTCCTGGGAGGTTCAAAAGGTCAGGTAACCCGCCAAAAAGGATAATTATGCGAGAATGCATTTAAAGCATGATACTTATGATTTGTTTAAAATGATGATCTATTAATGATGGTTTTGTTTTCATTAGAGTTTTATGAATGTTTTAAAAGGGATTAATATGTGGAATTTATACTTGCAGGAGGAACGGATTGTGATGCAGTATTCGCATATGGACGGTCAGGAAAACTTGGGTTGCAAGTAGATTTGATGGTGTTACCAGGTTTCGTAGCACACTTTGAAAGCTCATGCGAGAACAAAGTTCGTTGCGAAGAAGCATTAGATATCAGGAAATGAGAATCTTGGTATTACGCATGAGATGAAGGAGCGTGCTCAACCCCAATGGGATTCACTTTCAAGAGTATTAAGCTCGAGTCCAAACCTGAATGTAGGAATAAATGTCCAACTGATCATTTTGAATGTATGGGAAGTTCTTACATTTCATTTGGAAAATTTGTTCAATCCGAGTTGATGCCCTAATTATATTTTAAAGATGGAAATCCCGAAGGATTTTAAAGTGCTGAAGAAGGTTGGCATCTATTGACTTATTCAACAATTCTCCTACCAATTATCATATTCTACGTACCTTATTGTGATTCGTCCCTTGGATTCCCTCTCATGTATTGGTTGAATTTCCTGAGTGTCTTGTTCTTATAAAAGGCTAGGAGATGTTTCATTTTAAGTTAAGTTTAAAATTTGTGGATGTCGGAGAACCAAAACTTCTTGAAGTTTTATTCTTTTTCCTATTTTTTGTTCCATTCCAGATTAAAAACTTGTATGTTTCATTAGAAGCTAATCAATATCAAAGCCAATTTAAAAGCTATCCCTTAATATGAAATCTTACATAACTGATTGTTTGTTCCTATCGGATAAGACTGTGTACTGCATCGTTTAAGGGTGCATACTAACACTATCCAATGGTAAATGATCCCCCCTCTCTTTAAAATATTGCATCATTATGTGCCTAGTTGTGAAGCAATTTGGTGACGTATGGAATGGTTTACTCTGGTTTGGTTAATTCTTGAAGCATGAATGGATAATACCTGGGAGAAACTTTACTTTTTCAGTACTTTTGATGCTTTATTTTAGAATAGATGTTTAAATTTCAGAAAATGTTCTAAAAAAAGAGATGAATGCATGGAGTTTTGTTATTGCAAATCTTCTGATTCCATGATATTGTTGAATGCTTAAAGCTAAATTTACTTCAGTGAAAGCAAGTTATTTGAAGTTCATAAAATATTATTGCGAATCTATAGATTTCATGAAGTTGTTAAATGACCAAACCAAGATTATCTTTTACCTATCCTATGATTCCTTTGAAAAATCGAAAAACCATTTACCCCTCATGATTAACAACATTATCACAATGAACCCTGATCTGAACCTAGTATGGTCAAGACCTGACATAAACGAGCCTTGGGATTAAGCTGAGTTAGCCTAAGATTTAGGTCGTCTCGGTGCAATCTTTCAAGTAAAGATAGGTTCCCACAGTGTTTCTATGACGATTTGCATTGTTGGTGTGCGACTAACATCGTCATCAGAAAAGCCCTAAAACCCTAGCATTTTCCTAGGGCCCTTGCACTTTTCTTATGTTTGATTATTGACTTTTCTTATGTTTGATTGTTGAATGGTTGTCTTGGTTGCCTAATATTTTAAGTTACATCTTTAAGGCCTCCATCCCAAGTATTTACTAGCCCCTTTTCCTTAGAATATTGATTAATCATGTTGCTTTAATATATTTTAATAACCGCTTAAGGCTTTGCACTTAGTCGGGTCCCAATGGATACATTTCAACATTTCACACAATCTCTTTGGTTCGTTCAAGCTCTTTTTGTGTTGTTATTCTCCCCATGAACCTACAAAATACCTTTTTTCTTCCATACAATGTTGACATGTATGGGTCTCTAACCAATCAAATTGTGAGTTTTTTATGCAGGAGCATCCTGGGTTGTGAGAGCAATCTTGCATCACCCAAAAGTATTTGCTATAAGTTTTACTACAGTCTAGTTTCTAATGCCTGGAATAATAATTTTATGTAATTTATTTTCCAAGACCTTTGGCAGTTGCACTCCTATTGACTGCACTCATGATGGTGATCATTTCAAAGCATAAACAAGGGATGTTCCATTATGGTGTCCACCTTGGGAGTGGGATCATCTTTCCTAGCATTATTTTTCATTATTTCATTTTTCATTACATTAATTGGATATTCTCCAATTTGGGTGTCCAAGAGGTAGTCGATTTGCATTTTTCTTTTCAAGATCCTACTGGTAGAGTGGAAATTGAAAATCGACCTCCAACTTTGGAAAATGAATTTGAATTTGCATCATGGATCATTAATGAAATTTTCTATTTGCTGGAGCAGCCATGATAGGAGAGGGGCATGGCCTTTTCAAGGAGGAAAACAAAATGATTTTGAAAGATAGTGCAAGTTGTTTTCATTGGCAGTTTTGAACCTGTCATTTTGGGAGACAAATTTTGGGGGTGAAGAAGGTATGGCATAGCATATTCTTAGAGGGTAGATGGAGAATGTCTTGTGTAGTTCTGAAAGTGTGCTGCAACAGAAATTGAAGAAAAAAATCTATTGTTGAAGGCTAGAATAGTTTGCTAGTTGAAGCTTGCAAGTTGTAGGTTTCAGGTGGAAGTTTGCATATGAAGGAGGAGTTGTTTTTGTTTTTGAATACCATTTTTCTATCTTAAATCATATCATAAATCACTTTTATTTCTTTTCATCAGTCCCAAGGATTGCATGTAATGTCCCTCTGTTTCAGTCGTCTTTGGATGTTGAGTGAGTTCGTTTGGTTAATTTGAGTTGTCTTTTGTGTTCATTATTATATTGTTAAAAAAAATTCAAATTTTGTATCCAGCCTTGATAAATCAATCTAATTAAATTAAATTGATTACAAGGTGACTCGGTTAATTAGGGGCAAAATAATAATTAAAGGAAGGTGAATTTAGATGTAGTGTGACATTTAGATCATACTTGATCTTGGTTAACCAACCAAATGCAATTGTTAACTTTAACTATCGTGGCAGATTTAAGACTAGTTTGTAGGTTGGAGATTGACAAATCCGAATTGCTTTGGTATTTGGTTAACTACATTTATATATGTATAGTTATGCATAGATATATCTAAATTATGATGTTAGAAAGTAATTTGATTCCCTATTTATTGTTGATATATCTCGGTGGAAGTTAAACATAACATGTTTACATTTTATATATATAATACTGTACTTGGAATAGTAAAGAATGTTTTTTCCTAAAAGAGAAAATAAAACATAACTTAAATCAAGAAGTGTTGTCTCAGTAAATTATTGGTCATGTGATCATTTAATTAAAATCAAGAGGAGTTGCTTTAGTCAAACACAGAAGAAAATTGAGTGACTCGTAACTTGGACAATAGTAATGTAGATATATATATACATATGTATCATATTAGAAGATGAAAGTAATAAAATAATGATTAGAAGAAGTAAAGATTTAATGCTATAAGATAGTAGTTAATAAAAGATTTAAAGGGATAAGTGTGTTCAAGTAAATAGAAATAGATACATTTAGGTATATGTAAATATATCTATTGAAATATGAATATACACATAAATCAATACATATATATGAGTACAAAAGTAGTATGTCATGGATATAGAAAATAAATAAATATTATAAGTTTATTTTTATATCTCTTGCGGATAAAAGATAATCATCACTATTTATGCTTGGAGGAGATAATGCTTAAAATAGGTAATTAATAATTACTACTCGTGAGATATGGAAGGAAGGAGGAGTTGCCTATTAAATCTTCATTTAATTATCTTAAATGTTTCTTTTATTCCCTTCACGTAAGAAAGAATCATTTTCCATTAAATATCCTCATATATAACCTTACCTTATCTTGATTTACTTTCTAAACTTTTAAAAATCAAGACATTTACATATTAAGAGAGATAGGTTTCAATGTCCTTAAACAAATAAGTTAAAGTGAGTGGTGGTTAAAATATATTAATTTATAGGTAAAACTCTTTTTTTATATATAATTGTTTTTATGTATTTATTTAAAATAAATTATTAGAAGATCAAAGTTGATTAATGTAAGTAAATAAATAAAAAGTCATTTAGGGATATGGAAATATTAATAATGCGAGAAAGTAACAAATATATATATTTATATATATAAATTTTTTTAAGGCATGTATATAATATATAATTTTTGGGTGGTTAAAAAAAAAAAATTGACAATATTAAAATGGCACCCTCGTCAGCACCTAAGGGTACATTTCATAAATAATAGCTAGTGCTTTGAGGGTCGACTGCATGCTTACCACATGGGTAGTAAGATGCTTTCTACAGCTTGCTCGCTAGGTGCACGTGTTGGTCTGTCATCCTCACCTTGCATGCATTTCTAAGGAGGCAAGCTGTGAAGAAGGGGGCAGAAAACAACTTTTTCAAGGAAATTTTTGTTTAAGCTTGACAATTTTAGAGAGTATTCTCTTTGAAGCCATAACTGAAGTTTTAAAACTATTTTATTTGGAATTTACCATAACTGTATTGTTATGCATGACTATCTTGTCCCAGGTCTTATGAAAGGTTTTATTTTAACTTTCCTCTACATAGTTCAAATATTAATATTATCTCATCTCATTAACCAACAAGAAGAATACTTTATTTATATATATATATATGGTTTATTCTTGAGTATATGGTGTTGGAATATATTTGGGAATGAATATAACTATTTGAATAGTATGAACAAACACTTCATAACGTTGTGTAAATAGTCTTGACACTTGGAAATTAGTATAGACATTTTTAAATTAATGTTACAATTTTATAAACTTTGTTTTTAGTTAAAGTTTACTATTATTTGAATGAATAGTGTTTAAATAATAAAGCTGATTGTACATAAAACTGCTCTCACATTTCTTGGAATCTTATTAAATTCTTTATGGGTTTTATTTTACTCTTCCTCACCTTTACAAAGCATTTTGAATTTGGATAAGTTTTGTAAAAGTTATGTATATTTTAGCATTGCCCTGTTTGGCTGGAAATCAGTGTATTGAAAACTAGTATAGACATTTTTGTTAATATTGTTTGATTAACATTTTAGTTGTAAAATCTCTGTTTAAAACATTTTAATGCTCACAATAGAATGATACTTAACATTATATTTTCGTCAATTTTAAGGGATGCATATGTATGGTTAAGGTTATGTTTATTTAATTTGTTGTTATCTTGGCAATTTATTATAGTAGTTTTAAAACCTCATCCAAGTCTTTGAAGAGCTTTTTTTATGAGAGCATATGAGATTTCTTTGATCAGTTATAAAAATGTTAAAAGTAGATTTGGTAGTATGGTTTATTTACTCAATTCATATGATGCACAATGATCATATGATAAATGTTGCTTAAATTTAGTAAGTCTTTCAAGAACTAGAATCCCTAGGTAATGTTGGAGCAAAAAGGTTGATAGTAATGTATCCTTCCAATATCATTCAATTTAGAATATTTAAGCGAATTTTTCAATAATCATTACATGAAGGACTTAAAGAAATATGATAATTGTCTAACTTACTTGATGATATTTAAAGGCTACATGATTGTCAGGTATTTTGCATCAAAGGATTAATATTTGAATTCCTTATTCGATATTAGATTTGATAATTCAGATCTAGCATTTGATTTGGACAGGTTGTGGATTTTGTTATTGTAATCTTTTTATCATATAGTTAGTTTTACTACTCGTCTTATATTTTAAGGACCCTATAGGGGGATTTTCTCTTATAGTGTTATAACTTAAAGAATAGGGGGCATGATGTATTTTGAGTTAGGAATTGATTTTGGTGTATGTAAACATTATTGGGATTATGTTGTGTCGAAGTAAAGTTATATATTGATCCGAGGGGAGATACCCTCATTGTAAGTAACCCATTATGGGATGTGAAAAGTCAAACTACGATTCCTCTGTGAATTATATACGTAGGCAAGGCCGTCAGAGACGAGCCCTCAAGGAATTAGGTCAGGCCCTTAGGACTGTTTTGTTTATGAGTTATCATTTTAGACTTGTCCTTTTCCCTCGACATTGTAAACTATCATTGACTTGTATAGTTTGTCTTGGTGAACATGTGCTAACTACCATTGATCATTTTTGTGTGCCAAGTCATGTAGACCTTGCAGGAACATGTATTGGGAGTGAGGAAACTTTAGTACGATGGAATGTAAGAGGTATGTTAAGTCAACCCTAAATAAATAAACTCCAATGTTAAAAATAGTAAATCAATTTTATCCTTGCTTCTAATTAGTGAGATCATTGACTATAATCGTATGTAGTGGATTATGTTGTTATTGTCTTAAAAGTAAACAAACAAAAAAAATTATTGCAAAATTAGTTAAGATTGTCATAGTTTTTTTAGGATGTTTAGTGTATAGATTTTGGTGTTCTTGTACTTGATGTACTCTTCCCATTGTTATAAGGGGAGCATTATGTAATGTATTAATGTAATCATGATGTGTTGTATCTGTGGAAATATGCTCCACAATTGTATTATGGAACTAAGAAATTGAATTGTAATAAATGATGAATATCTCTTCCTCTCTTTTAAGTATGGATGATTGTATGATATCATTATGTAACCTTGGTTTTTATTCACTTTCATTTTGATTAAAGTTTAGGATTTGTAATGACTATTCTGTGTACCCCAGAGGACGCAGATGACTTTGTAAATGTATAATTGCTTTTCATGTAATTAATGTACAAATTTATCTTACACAATGTTGCCCTTTCAAAAAAAAATGTGTGGTGTTTTGTTGTCCCTTTGGGGTTCGCGTGGCGGGGAATTACATTGCATAATCTGATATAATCAGATTTTTAAAAGTTGTAATCAATTGTTGCAAGTTGCATATCAAATATTGAAGACATAGTTGCAGATTTTTGTAACCAATTTTTTGATATTATGTTGGTGAGTTTGTGCAAATGGTTTTGTGTAGACCCCTCTTGCATTAGTGGTATTTGAGCATGCTAAATCCCCCTTCATCAGTGGTATCAGAGCAGGATTTTTTCAGTGTGCAAGTAGAAGCATCGATGTGAGGCAGTTTGCACTAGGACCTAGGGGTGGAGTGTGTGTGGTGTGTACATAGATCGTCGAATGTGAGGTAGTCTATACCAGAGAGGATGGGATGGGTCATGAGGAGGCTCGTGTGAATTTTTTCTGGGAAAAATATTGGGAAGTGAAAAATACGAAGCACCATGAAGAATTTGAAAAGCTTCAAGCTGAAGTAAATGTATTGAAAAAGGAGATAAAAGAGGAAGTGAGAATATGGGAATAGAGATATGGGAAGAAGAACGTTCTCTTGAAAGAAGACACCGAAAAGAAGAGTGAAAAAATGTGTTGCAGCCCTTTGGTAAGGGTTGAATGGAAGGAAGAATATGTGGGGGAAGCCCACACAAATTGAGAAGATAATGAGGCACAAGTTGCAGCCATAGCGTGTGAATGGAGTGAGTTATGTGAAGCAGATGAAGAAAGTTTGCAATATAAAATTGTTAACATGAATGGCCATAGATTTGATGAAGAGGTTGAAGAGGATAAGGACGAAACCTTTCTAAGAGAATAGATGAGGAGAATCAAAAATTGTTGGATGTTGAAGTTGAAAAGTTGATGGAGAAGAAGCAATTGTTGCACAAATAGAAGACGATTTTTATAACCCCTTTTGTAATATTTTATTTGCAAGTAAAAGAGAAGTTGCAACTCTGGAAGAAGAAGCAAGAAGTTGTTGGCTCTCAGTTATTTTTGGTTTGTCCTTGATGTCAAAAGTGGTTTGCTAATATGAAATGATATGCTTGGTGGATGTTGGCAGGATGCATTCTTAGCTTGTTTTGATACATGATGATTACAATTGACTTACATGGTCTTTACACATGGTTCATGGCATGCAATTACAAGTTTCAGATTTCCATGCTTCAGTTTTTTATACATGTTGGTTACTAATATTGTTATAATTTTTTTTAATAGGGTGCTACACGTCAGATTTATCCTTTTCATGATTTCAAATCACAGATCAGGTATATGGTAGTTGATGTTTGACATGGTATATATGATGACATTTGCTTATTGAATAGGTATCTTAGACACTATGCACAATGACTTACACATATTGGCAGATACATTTGAGGTATACATTTGTTTATACATTGATGCATTTTTCTTGAGCTGATAGATCAAATGATATATGAGTGGAACATCTTATGTTTGCACAAAACACACAAGTTATGACATTGTTTCATTGTGGTCAATCACTTTGTAAAGTGATTTGGTACTGAGCAACATTATTATTGTTTGACATTTGATCACATTGCATCGGTATTTGATATGGTTATAAGGATCTTGGTTTATTGTTGACTTCCATTGGCATGTACATTTGGAAAGGTGTTTATACCATTTTTTACTTGGTTGGCATCTCTTGTAAAAAGATTTTGTTTTCTTTATACTCCTAATGAGTATCGATTATACTAAGCATGTGATATAGGCATTGGTTGAATTTCAATGGAATAGACTTTTTTTTAAAAGTCCCGACAATGTTGATAATATTAAGGATCAATATTGTTGATTAATGTTTTGAGTCTAATGTTTATATCGAATTGTATGAGACTCAGCACACATGTGACTTCACTTCACTTATTAGTGACTTGACATTGGCAGTGAACGGTTGGTTATGATGTGGAATGATTTTGTCGGCATACGTGGTTGAAGACTTGTCATCGGATTCAAAAGCATAATAATGGTTTATTAATTATTGTGTTTTGATTTGTTTTGGACTTCAAAACATCATTATGATTGTTAAAGTCTTCGACAAACTTGAAAGAAAGAAATTTAGGGCAAAAACATTTTGAAGGGTTTGGAACCCTAGCCGCCATGAGGATATTTTGTTCACAGTTGTAAATTTGTTCTTCTTTGGCCGACACTAGAGGAGTTAACTGAGTTCGTTGCAAGCATGGATAACAGGTTATGAGCTAGCAAGAGCTTGGTAGTTGATAAGGAAGTGGAAATGGCTCTTTCAACTGGGCAGTTGTGGTTGGCTTCAACGATCTTTGTCTAGTATTTGTTTGATTTCTTCATTGCATAATCAAGTATTATTACTTATGTTGTTTGAAGAAAGTAAGAAAAGGCAGTTAATGCTTCTTGAAGCTTGAATCATAACTGAAAAGTGTGTTTATTTATGTTAAAATATCTGCATTTGAGATTAAGAAGAGTTTACTGGGGTAATGAAGTGATTTTGTTATTGTTAAATCATGGATTAAGAGTTTGTTTAAAAATCAGAAAAGGAAAAGAAGACCTATGGGCTATAATTGAAATGTTTATTTTTAAAGGGTCTGTTTAAAAGATTGTTCTAGGGTTGTTCTTTTGAAACCCTAACTCGAGATTGTTCTTACAGTTACAAAAATTTCTGTAGAGATGCTTATGCATTTATTTAAGAAGGATTTTTGGAATTTTCTCTGTTGGATCTGCAAGGAAAAAGAAAATGATATTTAGTCTAGAAGTTTTATTGCATTGAAAATATTTATATTGATACTTAGATTATTGTATTTGAGGAAGATGTCATTCTCATACAACATTCTTCAATGTGCTTATTGAAAATCAATTTTCACAGTCTTCTATTAAGGCACTAGAAATGCTAATTTGCATTACTAGGGTATTGACAGAACACTATTTGGTTATATACATTGGATTGTGTGGAGTTGGTGCTCCTGTAACATTGGAGTTGGTGCTCCTGTAACTTTGGAGTTGGTGCTCCTGTAAATTTGTGGAGTTGGTGCTCTTGAAACTTTGGAAGTTGGTGCTTCTGAATTGTATGGAGTTGGTGCTCCTGAACTTTGTAGAGTTGGTGCTCTATTTGAATAAAGTGACATAATTTTTGAGTGTTTTTTATTCCGCATGAGGGTTTTCCACTCAGGACATATAATGTGTTATGTGAAGAGTCTTTGTGTGATTGTTTTCATGTCTATCTGATTTTCATAAGTTATCAGATGCATTAATATCTATTATTTGTTCTTATTTCTGTAATGTTAATGTGATATGTTGTTACAATGTTATAAGTATTTTCACAGTCATATGTTGCAAACTAGTTTAAAAGTTTTGTTTAACCAAACATGTTTTGCATGCTGTGATGAAAAGATTTAGTCTATCACATCACATGTTCATTCATGGATTCATAGTTCAAGATTGTTATGTTTCAATTTGTCATAATGTGCTAAAGCTTTTTGTTTTCTTGATACTTATCATATGTCATTCAGCTGCATTAAAATATGGTGATCTTAAAGTGATTCATTGATGTTGGTCTTCATGTACACTGTCTTATGAGTTGCACCTATTTTGTCATCATGCTCTGATTGTTAAACAATGCCAGTCACATCTTTTGCAAGTGCAAGATATCTCACACAAGTTTTCTTTCAAAGTAATTACTTTCCTCTGTTGAAAGGACATCTGAACTAAAAGATTTTGTTGAAGTTTAAAAGGTTTTATTTTTGGTCTGTTTGTCAGACACTGATTCACCTCCCCCTCTCAGTGTCTGTCCATACTCCAACAGAAGTATAAAAATAAACTACCCTTTGGAGAACATGGATATATGGAAGAAATCATAGCAGCCTTTTGAAAAGGCATACATGGAGGGTTTTGAGAATAAGAAGATAAATGTTGCAGCGAAGGACAAAGAAGATGATGTTGGAGCAGCAAAGAAGGATGAGGTAAATTATGATTTTGAGTTTAAAAATTATTATTATTTAACCTTCTATAGAAGAGATTGTAGTAGTAGAAGATGTTGTAGTTGCATATTAGTATGTGAATGTTGTATGTTTGTGCATAGAGGTTATAGATGATGGTGCAGGAGGAACTTGGTGCAGGTGGTCAGTTTGTGGTGGGTTGGATCCCATGAAGAAGGAAAGAAAGAGAGAAGATATGTGGCAAAGGAGGATGATCTATGGTGGATGTAACCCACAAGGGGAAGTGTGAATAGAGTGCACACTTGGTGGAGGAGGATTGAAATTTTTTCGACTAAGTGTTGGAAGAGGCAGAGGAAGAAATTATTTTGTCTAATTTTTAGTGATGAAGTTTGCCGAGGATTTTCAATAAAAAAGGGTGGTACTACTACTCAACTCCATTTTGTAAATCCATATTCACAAAAAAATCCTACCTCGGGTGTCTGATGTAGAAGCATCTCGGGTTGTGAGAACAATCTTGCATCACCAAAAAATATTTGCTATAATTTTTGCTATATTCTAGTTGCTAATGTTTGGAATAACATTTTAATGAATAATTTGATGTAATTTCTTTCCAAGACCTTTGGCAGTTGCACTCCTATTGACTGCACTCATGACAGTGACCATTTCAAAGCATAAACAATTGATGTTCCATTATGGTGTCCACCTTGGGAGTGGGAGTATCTTGCATAGAATTATTTCATTTTTCATTGCATTAATTGGATATTCTCCACTTTGGGTGTCTAGGAGGCAGTGGATTTGCATTTTGCTTTTCAGGATCCTGTTGATGGAGTGGAAATTGAAAACTAACCTCTAAATTTCGCAAATGAGTTTGAATTTGCATCATGGACCATTAATGAAATTTTCTATTTTCTAGAGCATCCATGATAGGGGAAGGGCATGGCCTTTTCAAGGAGGCAAAAAAAACTGATTATGAAAGATAGTGCAACTTGTTTTCATTAGCAATTTTGAACCTGTCATTTTGGAGACAAATTTTGGGGGTGGAAAAGGTCTGACGTAGCATCTTCTTGGAGGGCAGATGGAGAATGTTTTGTGAAGGTTTGAAAGTGTGTTGCAGCAGTAATTAAATACAAGAATCTATTTTTGAAGGCTGGAACAGTTTGCCAGTTGAAGTTTGCAATTTGCAGGTTGTAGGTGGAAGTTTGCATATGAAGGAGTTGTTTTTGTTGTTGCATACCATTTTTCTGTCTTAAATCATATTGTAACTCATTTGTATTTATTTTCATTAATCCTTGAGACTGCATAATCTAATATAATCAAATTTTTAGAAGTCGTAATCAATTGTTGCAAGTTGCATATCAAATATTGAAGACATAGTTGCAAATTTTTGCAACCAATTTGTTGTTATTGTGTGTGTGATTTTGTGCAAATGGTTTTGTGTATACCCCTCTTGAATTAGTGGTATTTGAGCATGTTGAATCTCCTTCATCATTTTTTTTGTACAAGTAACTTAAGTCTGTTAGTGAAGCCCCCTTCTATTGTTCATTGTCGGCCCCTTTTTCCCTAGTAGCTTTAAGTTGTTTATTAAAGCACATGCATTTTGGACCCTTTAGTTGTGCAAAGTTATATGTATCACAAAGAATTTTATCTCAAAATATTGCTCTTCGTGAATTAGCGAAAATCCTTTATTTTGAGAAAAAATTTGCGTTGTTCTTTTCGTGCTAGCAATAACCTTCATAGGACAATGTTAAACTGGGATTTTATTTCCCCAAACTCCTGAATTTGTGCCACATGTCCAATATTTCTTACTACTATTTTTTCTCAAAGAAACAAACTATCAAGGAACCCTTAAGGATTCCTCTTCTCTCACGAGTCCTTGAAATAATGAAACGCTTCCAACTATTATGTGAAAGAAAGGAAAGTATCCTCATTGCGGAAGGAATTTCAAATTCTCATGATCACTGTTGATCAACGACCCATATTCAAAAATGGAGAACGGTTATCACTAGTCATGCCTTCAAGCATGTGGGGACATTAATGGCTGATTTGATCTGTATCTACCAAATTCTTGAGGGTACCGGCTAAATTCTCATTTCTCATTACTCAAAACACAAAGGAAAAGTATTAGAGAAAAATTGCTACAGAATTCCAGGGTAACAAGGGGTTTCATGATGAAATTAGGATTTTCAGCTAATGGTAAACAAGTAATTCTGACCTTCTCTATGCATTTTAACATCAAGGGGTGATTGTTAGCTGGTATTAGAGATTCAGGGGATATTTTAAAAGCTCAGAAAGGGTGGCATTGTGAGAAATTTTATAGAAATCTTCTCTAAAGTGTAAAATTTCAAAACCCTAGTTTTTCAAGTATTAAAACCCTAGATTGAAAATTATGGCTAGTACTTCAAGGGGTATCAAGAGGGGGTTAGATGAAGATATAATGGCTCAATTAGCCAGATTGGCTAAGAGACCTAGAATGGTGCAAGGGTTTGAGATCTTATCTAATAAAGTTTTTGATAAAAATGAAAATTGTAAAGACTGTATAATTTTGACCTGGGGATATGCCCTATTAACCATGGCTTTTGAAAAGCCTTAGCAAATAGGCCTCTTTGTAGCATATGGAGATTGGGGTTGGGAAGATTGGTTGTGCCAAATGTATTTATAAATGTTGACCTAATTAGGGAAATTGCACTAGCATACAACCCTGAGAAGAGGGCATTGTTTCAATGGACCAGTAAATTCTTTATGCCCTTGGATAGAGCTTACATTTATAGGGTTTTCAATATAAAGCATAATTCCCAATTAACTATAGACTTGGGTGCCCTCACCAAAGAATACCAAAGGCACATGGATAGTTATAGGGTAAAATGGTTGCCATGTTTTAGGCCTAGAGGGCCTAATGGGGAATTAAGAAGATTTGCTAGTGGGGAGCTAGAACCTTTTGGTTATGATTTCTTTGAAGATTAATTTTTCAAGACATACTTCTTGTTATGTCAAGTTTTGGGCTTGGACAACAAGATTCAAATGTCAGTGAATCTAATGGTATTAGCTATGGACATTTAGAGTAAAGATGTGAACAAACCATCTGACTATGTTGGTTACATTGCAAAAGAGATTAAAAAATCCTTGAACTCACTCAAGAAGGACAACATAGTACACTACAAATGGTACTCACTTTTGTGTCACATTATCTTGTTCAATGGAGAGGACATATGGTCCCCACACATGCAAATTAGGGTCATGGATGATCAAGAAAGAATGCTACTAGTCCAGGAATGGACTTATCTTTGGGATAAGGACTATGAGAAGTCCAATTACTCTATTTTTGAGGAATTCTTTGTCAAAATAGCTCTGAAGAACTTTGGCTTTCTAGTGGATTAGAGGTTTTCAAATGAGGTGAGGTAATTCCTGAGGCCAAGGGATCTTATCCCAGAGAAGGGGATCAATCATAATTGGGGTGATTGGTTCTTTTATACATATGCTACCATAATCAAAGTGTATGGGTCCTCAATTGCACCTCATGTGCTCCCCAGAAATGTATAAGACTGAATTTCCTTCTTAAAAATCATATGGCAATTAAATGAGTCTAACAAGGCTCATTTCAGAAACATGTTACTCTCCCTTCTACAGTGGTGTTTTCTAATTTTTGTGTGACATCAAGGGAGGAAATGGAGTTGTATGGAAAGTTACTACCTCATAAAATGAGAGTAGACAAGATTAGGAGGTGTGATCCAAAAAATTTCATAAATGATTAGAGAATCATTTTTAAATTGGCACCCTTTTCACATGAATATGACAATGTGGAAGATTTGATCAAAAATTGTTCCATAAAGAAGGAAGCTACAAAAAGAAGAGCTTTGTGGGAAAGGATTCATATGGTTGAGGTCGAAAGGAAGCAGGAAGATCCATCATTTGAGGGACCATTTTCACACATCAAGGATCCTATAATGAGGACAATGACAATATTGGGTGATGCCAATGAATTGCTCTTAAATTTTCCAAATCCTCCACCAAGTCCCCAACAGGCTACTCCCTTGTAGTAGATTGACCCCTCATCTGGACCTTTGGTTGATTATCCCATAGGCCTAGATGAGATCTATGATGATACAAGTATAGTTTAGGTAATGCATCCTCCACCAAAGGTTATCATTGAGAGACTCGTTGATAGATTGGTCATCAACTTTGACACTGGTGGAGAAATAGTAGATGATATCAGAGCACAGGGTTGTAGTGAATTTAAGCAAGATGGAAAATTTATTACCACCAAGGAATTTAAGGACTTTGTCCTTAAAAATAAAAGAGAAGAAGTGCAATAGAGGGTATCAGACAAAAGCCTCACAAAGAAGGAGAAAAAAGGAAATAATTGCAGAATTTTGGGATAATGAAAAAAAGGAGATGGAATCCATGACCCCTCAAAGGGGTAGAGAATTAGTGAGAAGTGTAGGATGCCTTCTCTTACCAGGATGGGACATGTCATCTACTATTGTATTTAACACCATCAAAATATAAGGGGGAGAAGACCCAATTTTGAGTTTAGAGGAGAAAGTTGAGGCCCTCTACTTTGGGTTTAGTTTCAATCCAAGGCATGAGACCTTGGCATTTTGGTCTATTCTCCCAAAGACCAACAAACCCTAGGTAATCAATGTTCCCAATGAGCTCACTGGAAATTTGACAGTCAAAAGATTAGGGGACACAAGTGCCACCCAAGCAACCTCCCTCACAGTGAATTCAACCCTATTCACAGAGGCAACAATGAAGAAATTACAAGGGGATTTGGATAAGGAAAATGTCGTAAATCTAAAATTGCAAGAGCAATTGAATATGGCTACATACTAACTCCACTACAACCAATAATTGAGGCTCAAGGATCATAGGAAAAATGCTAACTTGATCCTTGAGGTTAAAATCCTAAGAGAGAAGCTCAAACAAAGCAAGGAAGAGACCAGAGCAGCAAGGGAGGAAGTAGTAAAGAAAATGTCTAATTTGGTTGATGACATTTTGGGTTGCAAGTTGGCAAATAGTTTGAGTCTGGTAGAAAAAGTGTGGGACAACTACAAAATATTAAGGGATGCATATGCTAGCCATACTCAAATAGGAGTTAGGCTAAAATTCTTTCAGATCAATTGGGCCCTAGGAATTACACTTTTGAAAATCATTGCTAGAAGCTCAATTTTTGATTGTTGAATAATGTCTTATATTTTTAGTAAATCAGTTTTCTTGGATGACATTATTAGTCATCATGAAAGATACAAGAACCTTATGAAAAGGGAATTAACTACCTTTGAAGGTCTTAAAGATTTCCACATTCCTCCTATTTTCAATAAGGATGGAGAGATCAAGCCTTGCAAGGAATGGAGGTCAAGTTTTTCTAACATTCTAACTCCCATGTATAATAAGATAAATAAAAATGGTGAGGTAGATGCAGAGCAATTGAATCTATATATGGATTTTCTCTCCAAGCTAGAGTATAGCATGAGGGGTTTCTTTGACATGGTGCAAGTTTTGATAGGGGATGACTATAAGGCACATATAGTTAAAGTTAACCATTTTCTCCCACCTAGAAATGACATGTCAACAGACCCTAAAAAAGAGAAGGATGGTGCAAATATTTGGGTTGTGTTTCAATCTATCACCAACCAACATAAAAGCAACTTCAGCAAACAAGGATGGGAATGTCAAAAATATCTTGTCGCCATCAAGGAGCAATTTTGAAGAAATCAAATCCATATGCCAATGTAAATGCTCTAAAAGATCTTGAACAACTTTTGAGTGTTTACTCCATGTGTATAAATATTTTTTATCCTTTTGTAACAGTGTCACCATTTAGTTTTTGTTTTAGTGACTTAAGCGGTGAATGAGGCTTTTTGCTTGTTGCTTCCCTTGTGTCTATAAAAGGGAATTATGAGCCTCATTTTAAGGATTCTAAGTCCTTAGTCTTTGTAGTCTCTATATAGAATTAAGTCTTGTATAGTTAGGTCTTTTGAAGTTCAGAAAGAGAACGCTATAGTTTCTCTCTGTAATAGAAATAAACAACTCAATTTTGCTCATATGAATACAAGTCATATTGTTAATGTCTCCATATTTTAATGCAACACCTTTTGAATCTTAATAAAATCAAAGATCTCTTGAAGTTCTCATTGCACATTTATTGTGATGAATGTTTAATTGATTAGCTTTTGTTCAAGTAATAGATTAAAAATGCTTTCAAATAAATACTTGAAGATGTTGTAGTTGCAGTAGGGATTTCTAAGTAGATTAATAGTTTGTTCCATTTACTAGTTTTTTATTGTAAAGCAATAAAATTGTAAAACCATTGAGTTAGTTATTTGGTTTTCTATTCAGAGGAATTATCTCATTTCTCGACTTTATGATGGATAAGCACTGGTCAAATTGATTCATAGAACTCAAACCTAAGCAAAATCAAATCTAAAATTAAAAATTGTATTTACTGTAATTTATATTTTATTCACGCTCAATCCACACTATCAAACAATACAGAGCTAATAAAGGGTTTTGAAGATGATTTAGCCAATCAGGCTCATCCTCTATAATATTAGTGTGAAGTCTATAATCTATTTTGGCATCATTGTAAGCATTGTTATAATTCAAATGATGTTGTGTAAAGGAGAACCCACCTTGGTTTTGCAAAGCCTAAAGTGTAGAGGATAAATAGTATAAAATCTATCTCATGTTCGTTGGCCACTGACCTAGGGTTCTTGATCATAAGATCTAGCTAATTAGAGATACGTGGACAATCAGTTGGAAACACCAACAAGTTGCTATGAGTAGATACAATTAAATCACCTTGTAGGGACAAATTATTGTACATGTCCCTTTGTTTGTATATATTATTACACCTTTCCTTCACACTCAACATCAAATATTTATTATTCTATTTCTTACTTTTTGTTAGTGCTAAATGCAAACATCAAGCCTAGTTCAATTCTCAAAATCAACAAGCCCTAATCCTAGACATGATATTGCATGTATATATCCACCAAGCTAGTCTCTTGATTCCAATGTAGAGATTTGAACTTGAGACACTTTACAAACACACCTTTATACCATTACTCTACATCCTTTATACATAATCATATTATGTAAATCACATAAATTACCTTGTATGTAATTAGTAACATTTTTCTCTTTAGAATATATTAAGAAGACACAAGTTGCACTAAACAATCAAAAGGTAAGTAGGATTCATGGTGATAGTGGATATAGATAATTACATACAATTTTTTAGCCCATGTTGATCCAAAGAGTTGAGATATTAAAACAAAACAATAAATATGTGATTTTTAAAAAATGGATAGAACACTCAAATTTTAACCACAACATCATGATACATTTCTTATAGTCTTATCAATAAGCTATCTATCTCAACCTAAATAATGTAATTTTTACATTGAATCTTGTTGATCACTAAGAGTAGGTATGTTGTTAACAACAAAAATTTAAAAGGTTAGACCTAGTATTTTTTATGAAGTGTTTTATGAGTGGTAATAGTTTAGTTTATTATTGTTATTTTGTTGTACTTTGTTATTAGACTAATCAATCCACTAACCTTGTACATGTGCTTTGTGAAGTATTGTATAATATTGAAAATTTTAAAATATTATATTATATCATCAATTAATTATAAACTTGTGACAAGGTGAAATTCTTTTGTTCTCAATATGATAAATTTAAACATTATAAACACCTTATTAATAGTATTGAGTTAATGTAAACAAAATTTATTTGTAATTGAACCCTTGTATTTAAATTTGTCTCAAATCCTTATTTGAGTGTCTATGAAGTGATATGAACTTTGTTTAGGGATAGATGTTAACTTTTTTCCATTTAAATTGTATTTTATTATAGGAAAGATAATAATGTAATTTAAAATGCATGACTATTATCTTGGAATGTATTTTGAGTATGTAGAATATATGATACTCAACAATGGGTGAACACATAGTATGAGATATGTATGCATTCACTAAGTAAATGCAATGTAATCACATGATCTAATTCTCATTTATGTTGAAGAAAAATAAAACATCGATATTAAAGATGAGAGGCTAAATGAGTGACCAAATTGATAAAGTTAAAGACAAGAGATTAAACATATAAACTTGTATTAACTCCTTGATTACAAATTCATGATGTATTTCACGTAGGTTTACTAAAGAAATATATAGTTTTATCATGTTATTGACTAAAAATATTTCTATGAAATCTACATTTTAATTTGAGACAATCTACATCTTTAAGAGTAGAATCATAGATGAACTAAAAGCAAAATGGAACCATTGTCATGTTGATAGTACAACATAATAAAATAAAAGTATTGATAATCAATATTTACATCTCTTAATTAAGTGTTTTATTAGTAGTGATGCAAATACACTTCATGCCACTAAGGATGTCAATTAGTTTATAAAGAGAGAAATGTTATGGGACTTTCCCCAAGATAAAAAGAAAAATACTTTTTCATGTTATACAACATTTTGATTAAAATAAAGATTAATAAAGAATATTTGTAAAGACCCTTTTAAAAAAGAATGAATAATTGTATTTAATAAATTATTGAAGACAACCATTATGAAAGGATGTGTTCGAAAATCACCACTTAAAAAATTATATAAAACATCTATGATTTAGAAATACATGGAAATCACTTAAGGAAGAAAAATGATCGGTAAGGTAGAGACATAGGAGGAGCATACAAGATAAGTACAAGTCAAGGTATAGAATAAACCTTAGATTGTCCTAACCAAAGTCTTGTGTTAAATAATTGTTTTGTTGTAAAATTTTACATGTATTCTTAAATAAATTTTCTTCCTAGAGTGTATCATAACTATGAGGACCAAGACCATTAAAATCTTTTGGAGGAAAGAGTGGTCATTCTGAACAATCTAATTCAAATAAATATTGAACCTATTGGTTATTGAAAGATATTAAAAATTATATGAATCTTTAAAGATCTATGATTGAATTTTCTCATATCTTATTTATTATAATGATATTTGTATTTATGATGAAAATATATCGAGTTGATATTGAATTTAATGAGCTTTAAGCTTTTAACCAAATAATAATGGTTACATTTTTTCTAAATTTTGAATGTAATTATCTATATAAACTCTAGTGTTAACAATAATAAGTTCGTAGAGTGGCGAGGGCCTTGGCTTGATTAGCTAAAGCATCATGTTGCAAGCAAGAGGTTAATAAGCTTGTAGAGTGGCGAGGGCCTTGGCTTGATTAGCTAAAGCATCATGTTGCAAGCAAGAGGTTAATAAGCTTGTAGAGTGGCGAAGGCCTTGGCTTGATTAGCTAAAGCATCATGTTGCAAGCAAGAGGTAACAAGGTCCAATCTCCCCTTGTCCCCATGGTACAGAAGGGATCACACCAACGTCACTGGTCACAAAAAAGTTTATCAAACGCACTGCAATTTATAGGGGGGCTATCTGATTCCTACAGTCTAAATAATAATAATAATCCGATAGAATATAAAATTAAATTTATAATTAAATCTTTCCAATTTTTCTAATTTGGAAAAAAATAGCATTACACTTATTATATAGCCATCATATTTCATTTTTTTCTAATTTTACTCTTACTCCATAGTATTTCATTAACCATTTCATTCAACAGAAGGATAACATATAGACAATGTTTTTAACAAAAGATGTCACTATTGATTATAGATAGCATTTAGGTGCTAGTATGTCTTAGTCAAACAAAACACAATTTAGGGATTGCATAGCAACTGGAACATTTGAACTCACTTCAAAGGACATGTTATCCACCTTCATTTGTCATGAATCACACAACCGAATAGTGTTTTTATATACAGTGAAAGGAATTTAAGTGCAACTTGTGGAGCAGCAGCTAAGGTACCTCTATTATAGTACTTCAATTGAAGCAATACTGTATAGTTAACAAAACTATTGTCGGCAATGAGAAAAACAATGTTTGCTTGAGATTCAAGGTTTGAATTTGCTCAAAAATGTTCTGCAAGCTAAAGCAGAAGGAACACAGGTTGCAAAGGAAGAAAATGGAAAATTGTGACTATACATTTGCTGGTGGGAACCGCATGGCTGGCTTCTAATACAAGATTACTGATGAAATATATAGTTCTAAGACAGGCAATGCAAAAGCTCTACGCAACTAAAACTACAAGCTTTCTTTTAGCATGTTAATCATTAACTTATACTTTCCTCAAGGCCAAGGGGATATGACAGTAAATTTCTGACATTGCAGAATAATAAGATGAACAGATTATATAATACATAGATGTTAATATATTTTACATTAATGTTACACAAAAAGTTCACGTAAGAGGCGAGCCAGAACACGAGAAGAAAGACGGTTCAATATCTCTGGAACTACACGTGTTGCAACACCAGGCATTACTGGAAGCCAATCGCGCAATACTTGTAAATTTTCCAGACCAACAGCCTGCAAAGATACGCGAGATGCATAAAAATTCCAATACATAAACCAGTCGGAAGTTTTTATACATATCAATTATAACAAGCAGTCAGATTCTTAGCGACCATATAAGAAAGCAGAAAAATAAGGTTTTGATTTTTAACAGAAATCAAAAAATTGGAAAAATGACTAGATCGATTGAATAGTAAACAACATATTAAATTCATACAAGAAGAAAACACCAACAGATTCTCAATCTATGCCAAAAAAAATCAGGTGAATGGTATTATATGTTTCTTTAACCAATATGTAAAAAGTTTAAAGGAAGAAAAAATGAAAAAAGGGCTTAGTGGGCTTGCATGTTTGCTCCCAATGTCCAAAGGAGAAGTTCCGTACAGAAGAATTTCTATATAAGATAAGAGCGATGTCAATACTAACTGTAAAGAAAATCTACTTGTGCATGACTCTGGGTGAAATATTCCCAAGCCCAATTTTTCAATTTTTGTTTTAATAGAGCACGGGTGGGTCTAGATAATTCAAATTGATTACAAATAACTCATTATCAAGATACTCAATCTCAGCAACCACGAGAGGCTGTCATATGGCAAGAGGATCGTGATTACTTAAGCAAATCTGGTGAAGGTAACTCTAACCAAGTCGTCGGAGGCAGCGGGCATGGTCAGAGGATCCCTACCAACTAATAAGCTGAAGTAACTCGACGTCAAGAATGTGCTTTCCAATCCGAGATGGAATGGGAGCTACCATATGACGGAGATGCTAAGAATTACAATGCAATTAAGGAAAATAAGCGGGAATGCTGAAAGTAAACTCAACACCCAGAATGTGCTTTCAAACCCGGAGTGGGAATGGAGCTACCATAGGGCGGAGATATAAAGAATTACAAAGCACTTCAGAATGTATAGTAATCATTACAAAACATGATAAGCAAGATTAGAGAACGGCTAACAGTACTACTGTTCAGCTTACAATATGAAGAGAAATCGCCTGCCAAGAGCATAGAATTAGAACAATACAACGTACATCAATTAAGAGGATTCTCCTTGCTTAACAAGAATGCCAAGACCCTTTACTTCACTCAAATACCAAACTGAATATTCAGTTTAAGACAGATCTGCACTTTAAAAAGGTAAACCAGCAACCTAGAAAAAAAAAAAAATGATCATATCTCACTCATTTCTAACCCTATTGACGTGAAATCAAATGCAAAACATTCTAATGATGATGACAATGAAGATGGAACACAAAAACTTCTCACAAAGACCCCTATTTATTTTGCACGGCTTCCAAAGCACTTACAAAGTGAAATTGCCTGCAAGCAAGGGCGATTTACTTTAGATAATTCATAGACTTCAAATAAAATTCTGGAAACTTGCACAAATGGTCGCCCTACATAGGAAAATAGATTGGAACAGTACCCAGAACAATATTATTTCTGTTTCTTGAGTTGTGAGTAAAACAACCTACAGCCATACAAAACCAGCAACTCTAAAATTGACAGAAAATACAATAACTCAACTCAAAATGTGAGAAGAACCAACTACAATGAAAGGAAACCAACTACAACTAAACCTCTCAACTAGTTGCTGTCTTTCAAGCAAGAAGAAGAGCCAAGCTAGGAGGCTTACATTCCTCGAAGCAATCCCAAAGCCAATCCGACAGCATAACTTTGCAAATTCATTAGATAAACAAAATGAGGACCCACGACTCCAATTTATATCAAATTCATTAGATAAAACAAAATAGGGACAGAGCCAATTATAACTCAAATTCATCAGATAAACAAAATGAGGACCCCGAGCTCCAATTTATAACTTCCGAAGAGCTTTCTAGAAGGTGCGCCCTAATCCCAAGCTGCTTTTAGGTTTAAACTTTGACCCAAACACTTTCTTCCCAATGGCGTACTTTCCTTGTGAAATATTAATCACTTCTCTTTTTTAAATAAAATATAATCTCCTTCAAAAAGGCGTCCATTTTCCCTTTGAGCAATTATAAACTTTAGAAATATTAAAATATTTCCTTCATGAGAAAATACCCCTCAAAGCCCCCTTCATTAAAACAACTGTTAAGTTATAACACTAGGCCAAGGGGTGTTTTAAAAATAAAACATTTTGACTTAAAATAACTTATATCTTCGAAATGAACCCCTTAAGCCAAAAATGAGAATTACCCAATGAATTGCCAGAAGAGGAAAGTTGACTGGATTGATGCTGACTGGACCATTGCTAAAATTAGAATTTACTAAAAATAGTAAATTCCTAAAGATGCTCAGAATGCCAAGAAAAACATACCACTGCGAAGCCCTCTGAAAACCCAGAAGGAATCCAGAATCCAAACACCCAAACTCCAACAAGCAAAACCCTGAATCTTCAAGAGAACCCATCAAACAGTCGGAAACCCTAATTCTGCCACTGACTAGCCGACAACACACTGGGAATAGGCTACCAATCACTGAAAAGTGAAGAGCTAAAAACGGGGACATTACAGTCCGCCCTTCCCAAAATTGCTTGTCCTCAAGCAATACCATCATAATTCCAGAAAAATTAGGACTAATCCATACCAAAACAAGTATGATCCCAGGTTCCCAAATCCATCTCAGGAAGGACGCACCATGCCACTGTTGCACCACTCTGATCACATCAGTGAAAACATCATGCCAATGCTGCACTAACCTCCCTTGTAACTCCAAAGTGTTACCATCCATGATACTCAAACTGAAAGATCTTAAAGGACTGAGATCAATATCGTGCAACATCTCATGTCCAAGATGCCCAGAGTCAACAGTAACAACCATACCACTGTCAACCACAATTCTAGGCAAGAAGAAAGATAGGTTATTCAACTCATAATTAACCTCCTTAGCATACCTCCACATGGTAACGAACGAAGCCCTGAAAGCAAATGTGACATCTTCAAATCTTCTTGCAAAGAGGAAAGCAATCCTTTGCAAGAGCTTGACAAGCTCATACTCATGTCTCCTCATGGAGCTACCATGTAACAGCTGAATTATACCGACACCACCATGAAGACTTCTAATCACTCTTACGGTACCAACTCCAAGAGTCTCAGAATGAAAAGCCAAAGCATGTGGAAGTTCGCTGTCCCGAACCAATATAGTAAAGAAACTATTAAAATTTGCATCACAAGCCTCCGTAAGGTGAACTCTGAGAATAGGATAGGTGTGAGGGAACAAATAACCACTGCTGTTCAAGGCTGAAGTCAGCGAAGTGCAATCTGATTTTAGTACTTCGCACAAGGAAAAACAGCAGCACCAAAGAAATTCCCAAGTGTAAGTGTATGAGATGAGCCTTGTGTTGCAGGATAACACCTCAAAATTGACAGAAAAACACCCTAGAGTAGTCTTCAACTGAAAAATACCACCTCTTTGACAAGTAGTAACGGATAATCTCTCCCAAACGAGAGTAACTCCACAAGTAAGGTGGCTGATCTGCCTCCAACCAGCAAGCTCATGTCTCAAAATCTGCCCTTGTCTTGGCCGAAGATCAATACCAAGAGCAACCAACTATTCATCTTTCCAACCCATACTCAAAATTTCTCTCCAATCCATTTGTTGATGAACAAACGGAACCATTAGGTGGCTAGAAAAGAAGGAAACAATACCAACAAAACTGGAAATTTGATCCTTATCCCTCCAAAAGTCCCTTCCATATACAATAAGCTCCATCAACCCCTGTTGAGAATCCCAAGCATGGATACCCAACTGAAAATGTTTTTCAACATGTTGGAAGGAAATCTCAACGCATCCCCAAGTGCTGGTGAGAACCAAGTGCATTCTCTTGACACTGATGCCCCACCTAGTGAATCCTTGAAGCTTGACCACGAAGGCTTCAACAACATTGGAGGATGACACAAAGAGTGGCTTCAAATTCAACTCCCAACTCTGACTAGTATGAACCCAAACATCTTTACACCTGGAGGATGGTTTGTCAAGAGTGCAAACACCAAGCTCCAGATCATCATTCTCCCCTTCTTCATGAGTAATTAAACTGAAACCTTTACTCCTTGCTGCTGTAATGAAGTTACCAGCAACTACCAAGTCTTGCTTTGTTAACACCTTGGTGTCGAAGATGTTGAAATCTCCTCGAACCAACATTTCCCATGTAGAGACTCCATCCTCAAACCCACTTGTGCATTCATTACCAAAAGGCCTCGGAAGACTACTCATCACCAAATGTGGCAACTCCTCATGTAATGATATCAAAGCACCCATTGATTGGGGTTCATACTCTTCCTCATGCTTGGTCGCTTCACCACATGACTCATTTCTCAAATCAAAGAGAGGATTGTCATAAGTTGCTTCAGCACTCACTTCAAAGAAAGGATTGTCAAAAACTTGGAAGTCCTTCTTTACGTCTTGCTGATCCAAATCTGCACATGCAACTTCTGATTTCCTGGTGAAACCTCCAAGATCAAACTCCTCCCGAAGACTATCAAGCTCTTCAATTACTTGCTTGATTTCTTCAACTCTTTGCTCATTCTCTTGCTCCCTTAAAAGTTTGAAATCAGCAAACTGGTCTTCAACCTCTATTAAAGCCAACTGAGTTTCTTTTAACTTGTCCTTTGTTGATTTGAGCTCCAGAGTGAGCTCATCAACCAAACTCTCCTTTTCTTGGAAAACACCCATGGTCTTCTTTGCAACCTCAATGGTGTGATCACGATCTTCAATCAAATGTAAGTACTCCGATTTCAATGTCTCCAAGGAGTCTTTGACATGTTGCAAATTAGGGAGAGTAACTACATCTTTAATCCCTTTCAGTCTCTCATCAAATTGAACCTTCCAATAGAGATCTTCAACCAAGCTATGAGTGTGATCAAACATGGATAGAGCTTGCACTTCCTTGTCAAAGGACACCATGAATTGTTTGTCCCAATCATGAGAATTCAAAGATGATGAACTGCTGATAGGCTGCAACTGAAAATCAGAACCTTGCCCCTTGTCTTTGCTGCCCTCAATGCTGCTCCAACATCCTTGTACTTTACCACCCACATGCGGATAATGCTCAATGCCATGGAAATGATCATTCTCCATGATTTCTTCAACTCTATGTTTGCAATCAACTTCATGAATGGAAAAATCAGACTTGTGTTTGTAAACCTCTTTAACTCTTTCCCCTTTAAGAGCCATATGGTCTTCTAGCTCTTCTTCTTCATCACTGTCTTCTTGATCAAACATTATAGCAGCATCCAACTTGCTCAAAGGATCAAAATCATCCGCTGTTCGGAAGGTTTCCGTAAAAACATTTTCTTCTTGAGTGGCTGCAACCATTTCAAAGAGATCATTATGGAGCTTTTTTGAACACTCTTCTTCTTCGATGACAACTTCCTCTTCAATGGCCACCTCATAGTTTGCCATGCAATCTGATTTTTGATCTTCATCTGGATCAAAGGGAAATTCATCCCACAAAGGTTCTTTATCATACATTGGTGCCAACACGCCTGGATCCCAAATGCCAAGGGGTTGACTGAGATGATCAACAGGAAGAGGTTTTTCATGCTTCACTGGAAGTATTGACTCAATGAATAAGTCAGATCCCGAATCTCTTAAGCTGATATCTTCAAAAACATTTTCTTCCAATGGTTTGGTTTGCTGGTCAAACCCAAGTCCAACAATGTCACCACCGAAATGAAGTGAAGATTCTTCAATGCTGCTTGTTTCGAAAACTTCACCTTCATTATCTTTTATGGAACCATCATGAGAAAGTATGTCGCTGATTTCTTCATGTGGAACTTCTTGGGGAGTTGAGACAGCAACAAAAGTAAAACTATCCACCACCAATTCTTCAACACGAGATGGTACAGTCATGTTGGAATCATTACTATCTTCATCACTTTGGCACTGCTCATAGGCTGATTCAACGGGACCATCAGTATTTCCTTCTACTTGCTCTTCTTCAGCAAACTCATCCCATACAACAGTACTACTAAAACCTTCAGTGAAGCCCTTAGCTTCAAGACCTTCATAGGTTGAATCCTTATTAGAACTCAAGACTGTCGTTCTGTTCTTTTCACAAAGCTGATCTTCATCACTTCCTATTACATGCAAGTCAAGGGAAGTATTATGGGGCTCTACCCTTAACTCTTCACTTGCCATGGTATCTTCATCAAGCTCACGATCATTCTGATGTGACATGTGCACCTTTCTATCCCGACTTTCTGACTTAGCATAAATCTTTTTGATTCCCCACCTTATGTCAGGATCCTTCATTAGTGTAAATAGTTCATGCATTAACTCAAGTAGAGACTTCTCTGAAGTCATCTCTCTCTGTACGTAGTGTCTGGTATCTCTGTCACTCATCTGTCAAGTGAACTTTGTTGGGCACAGGATGGCAGGATCTTGGCTCTAATACCACTGAAATATTCCGAGCCAATTTTTTTCAATTTTTGCCAAGTACACAACAATGCAGAGAGCACCCGTTAGGGTTAGATAATTCAAACCAGCAGATTACAAATAACTCGTTGCCAAGAATGCGCACTCAATCTCAACACGAGAGAGGTTGTCATATGGCAAGAGGATCGTCAGTGCCTTAAACAAATGCAACTGAAGGTAACTCTAACCAAGAATGCGCCGGAGAACGACGAGCATATGGTCAGAGGATCCCTACCAACTAATAAGCTGAAGTAACTCGACGTCAAGAATGTGCTTTCCAATCCGAGATGGAATGGGAGCTACCATATGACGGAGATGCTAAGAATTACAATGCAATTAAGGAAAATAAGCGGGAATGCTGAAAGTAAACTCAACACCCAAAATGTGCTTTCAAACCCGGAGTGGGAATGGAGCTACCATAGGGCGGAGATATAAAGAATTACAAAGCACTTCAGAATGTAGAGTAATCGTTACAAAACATGATAAGCAAGATTAGAGAACGGCTGACAGTACTACTGTTCAGCTTACAATATGAAGAGAAATCGCCTGCCAAGAGCATAGAATTAGAACAATACAACGTACATCAATTAAGAGGATTCTCCTTGCTTAACAAGAATGCCAAGACCCTTTACTTCACTCAAATACCAAACTGAATATTCAGTTTAAGACAGATCTGCACTTTAAAAAGGTAAAACAGCAACCTAGCACCACACAAAAATGATCATATCTCACTCATTTCTAACCCTATTGACGTGAAATCAAATGCAAAACATTCTAATGATGATGACAATGAAGATGGATCACAAAACTTCTCACAAAGACCCCTATTTATTTTGCACGGCTTCCAAAGCACTTACAAAGTGAAATTGCCTGCAAGCAAGGGCGATTTACTTTAGATAATTCATAGACTTCAAATAAAATTCTGGAAACTTGCACAAATGGTCGCCCTACATAGGAAAATAGATTGGAACAGTACCTAGAACAATATTATTTCTGTTTCTTGAGTTGTGAGTAAAAACAACCTACAGCCATACAAAACCAGCAACTCTAAAATTGACAGAAAATACAATAACTCAACTACAAAATGTGAGAAGAACCAACTACAATGAAAGGAAACCAACTACAACTAAACCTCTAAACTAGTTGCTGTCTTTCAAGCAAGAAGAAGAGCCAAGCTAGGAGGCTTACATTCCTCGAAGCAATCCCAAAGCCAATCCGGCAGCAGAACTTTGCAAATTCATTAGATAAACAAAATGAGGACCCCGAGCTCCAATTTATAACTTCCGAAGAGCTTTCTAGAAGGTGCGCCCTAATCCCAAGCTGCTTTTAGGTTTAAACTTTGACCCAAACACTTTCTTCCCAATGGCGTACTTTCCTTGTGAAATATTAATCACTTCTCTTTTTTAAATAAAATATAATCTCCTTCAAAAAGGCGTCCATTTTCCCTTTGAGCAATTATAAACTTTAGAAATGTTAAAATATTTCCTTCATGAGAAAATACCCCTCAAAATCCCCTTCTTTAAAACAACTGTTAAGTTATAACACTAGGCCAA